>CM055270.1:69450393-69502606 GCA_029237695.1 Conchocele bisecta | reverse complement strand
ACACAACAATATTACTTCCGTTTATCAGGTAACTAACGTTGTATTGACCGAATACTTATTGATTGATAACATATTGCTGTATCAGACATTGACCTGATACAAACGTCAGGGTTACAACGATGTGAAAAGTCGGATGACGTCCGTCACGTGACGTTACCGAATCACGGCAGTGTAATGATGCAACGTAATCAAGTCCGCGTTCTGTCCATAGATAACGACGTCATACGTGGTCATTTTCGAGCATAAAAACGTTACCTGATAAATAGAATACCAGGCTAGTGTATTTTGATATCATGTTTATCCGGCTCGGCTCGGAAACGGCAGGAATTCCTCGGCAAGCCTCGAAATTCCTACGCGTTTCCTAGCCTTGCCTGATAAACTTGATATCAAAACACACTATCCTGGTATGCTCTATGTATATGTGTGTGACATCAGCCTCTCTTTGTTCCTTCGCAGCGTACAAACGAAAGTAAAATCCTTAAATTTGGTTATTCGTGTCTAAGATACGAAATGTCAATAACTAGCCACATAATAAAACACACACACTTCCCGAGCACACGATGAGCAGTTTACCAAGTGCACCACGACGTATGATGCTGAACTGAACGCCCTGTCAATATATATCCGGCATATCACTGGCCCTGATATCACTGGCCCTGACACCCGACACTTCACGTTCTATATAATCGTTGACTCCCGTCAGTGAACATGGACCGTACGACGTGTATGACCAGCGTAGCCCTAGATAAGCATGGACATCCACTCAGTCGGATCAGGGTATATGATATTTACAATCAAGTCACTGAAATATGACGGTGGGTATGGAGTAGAAAGAAGTGTAAATAACAAAAAGCAGCGATAACAGCCAATAATGGGCCACCAGCAGGTACATTGTATCAGTAAGAATTGTGTCACACTAGCAAACCAAAATGCCAATGATATGCATTTTTAAAACAGTTTTAACCCATACCACTCTGTGAATATGTCTATGGGGATTTAACATGTGGAAATTGCTTTTTCGCAATAAAATCAATATTGGTCCAAATTTCACGAAATAAAAAGAAGGCTCATTCTTAAATTTTGCTCAAATTTAATATTATCGAAATAAATATTGTGTTTGCATTGTTTCTATGGCCGTAAAATTTGGGCAGGTTTCGTGAAACAGACAGTAGATTATGTTTCAACTACATGTATGAATATGCCACTCTCTGTAAATAATGTGTTTTATCAGCGTGTAAACACCACATATGAGAGACGCCGTTCGATTTTGTACCTTCTGACAACTGCGTTATTTCATTAAATACATGTACAAAATTTAACAAATCTTCCATAAATGAAGTCAAAAGTTGACAAAAATCTCAGAATACATGCGGAATGTAACTGAAATTGATGTGAACTTCTGAAGTCATTTCGGAAAATACCTCATTTTCTGGAAATATATTTCATGAAATATCAAAGATGTTCTTATTAGGTACAAAGTCGCATGACGTGTTTTATATGTGACCCCGGCAGAGCAAACAGACATTACGACGTGTGTGACAGCGTAGTCTCAGACAGGTCTTCTAATCTGCGCACTCTGATCAGAGCATACCCGGGGCCGTTTCACTAAACTTCGCACGGCTAAAATGTTCGTAAGGATCGTCTTGAAATTTCAATTGATAGATTTACATTTATTGAGCATAGGCTGCATAATTATGCAGCCTATGCTCAATACATGTAAATCCAATAATTGTTTACAAGAAAACCTTGTTCATGTGAAATTCACAGAGTATCATAAGTTTGCACTTACGAACATTTTAGTCGTACGACGTTTAGTGAAACGGCTCAGTGATCACTATTTCACACTGACACCACCTGTCTAGAGGCCTTATGCACAGCTGGGGATTTTATATTATATTTAAAGGTAGGAAATGGCTCGAGGACCTTCCAAACCCGAGCATTTGAGCCCAAAAAGTGTCAGGCCATTGACCGTTGACCCATTTGTTTCCAAATTCACTAATATTTGCCATAAGGTCGAAATATGTGCATTTAATGAATGAGGCAATGATGCGGTTAATTTAACCTAGCTAGTTCATTCTCCTATCGCACGAAGCCGGTATGTCAGACGGTGAAAAGGGCTGAGTGTGAGTGCAAGTGATATATTTGGAGACTCATCCGTAACAGTGTTATCCTATATGATGATGATATTTGATGGTTGGTCAGGGCAAAACATCAAAACATATCAGGCAGGGAATGATCGATATCGGGTTATGCAAAGTATGATGTAATATGTTTTCGGGCCCAGCTACTGTCGTTTCGCGGCTTATCGTTACATGTATATACGAGATGCTATTTTTCGAGTTCAGATGCGGCGTTTATGTTCTTATTTGCACAGCTGGAGGTCCGTTTCACTAAACTTCACACGACTATAAGTGCAAACTTAGGATCGTCTGGAAATTTCAATTGATGGATTTACATTTATTGAGGATAGACTGCATAATTTATGCATATTTTTTTTTCTATAAATATTTTTGATGTACAAAGTTTAACCAGTTTTAGTCGCTGGTAACACAGATTGACAAAAGTATTCAATTTTGTCATACGAATTTTTATTCAACATTTTAGCGATTTTATCTTGCGGATCTGTGTTGTCATTATATTTGTGTGATATTGTAAATAGTCCATAGTGTCTCATAAGCCAAATATGGCTGGGTGTCATTTTATGTGTTGATATTGTATCGTGTTATTTTAAACGTATAAATGACACTTTAATAAAATACATACATACAAACATACTGTTGCTGGTTTACTGCAGGAGGACCAGGGGAGCCGTTTCACTAAACTTCGTACGAATAAAATGTTCGTATAAGTATTTACAAAAAAGCAAAACATTGTTAATGTGAAAGTTACAGACTATCAGGATTTTGCACTTACGAACAATTTAGTCGTATGAAGTTTAATGAAACTGTCCCAGATACGACTGTGAGATCGTACATGGGATTAGGGTCTACGCTTGCAGTAAATAATGTAAAGTTATTATTCTCAGGCGGGCACGGTTCGTCCGCGTGTCTGAGGTAACTCGAGAGCTTTAGCGAGTGGATTATTACGGAGTCCCGCAGGGGACGTAGAATTCTTTTTGTTTATGAATTCGTTCAGACTCTTAAGTTAACAATTGTTTCCCTCAATTTAACAATTTGTTGCCACGAAATAACAATACGTTCCCACGGGAACGAATTGTTAATTCGTGGGAACGATTATTTATATGTGGGAACGAATTGTTAATTCGAGGGGGAAAGAATTGTGAAATTGAGGGAAAGAATTGTCATTTCTTGTTGTTATATCGTGGGAACGAATTGTTAATTCGAGGGAACGAATTGTGAAATTGAGGGAAGAATTGTCATTTCGTGGGAACGAATTGTTGGAACGAATTGTTAATTCGAGGGAACGAATTGTGAAATTGAGGGAACGAATTGTCATTTCGTGGGAGCGAATTGTTAATTCGAGGGAACGAATTGTTAGATTGAGGATGTTTGCTGTTGCCATTTAACAATTTATTTGCATATTTGCCTTTAATGGCATTGTCACTAATATTTATTTATGAATTTCATCTGTTCAGTATATCATTGTTTCACTCTTTCAATTAAATAATTGGCATTTGTACGACTTTTCAACGTTTTTTGCAACGTTCTCAAAAATGGAAATGCCAGTGTATCACCTAGTGACGTCATTGTCATATTGACGTAAAAAATGTGTGCATGGACAGTAAGCATGTACAGTACAAATAGTGCAGACATACACCAATACGTATGACAAACTTTATTAATCCTTTCAACCCTAAGGAACTGGAATGGACTATGATATGCTAATGTTCCGACCAATCCAATGGTCACAAAATGATTTTCAGATTCGTCCATTTATGAAAAGGGGGTGTTTTTGTTCTAAGAAATATGAAAATTAATTGCAAAAGTGCAGATCCTGATGAGACGGCTCGTTACGAGCCGGCTCATCTGGATTTGCACTTTTTGCATAAACCGCTATAGCGGGATTTCGGGTTCAAAGGGTTAAGATTCAAACATTATGTCAAAAGATATAAGTTTTTTTTGTTTTTTGGCCACCCTTTATATCAACTTGATTTATCCGTTAAAATTCAGACTGTAATATCTGTAACATCTTGGTTGTCTGCCATGTTCTCATATAGACAGGGCAGCATGACGTCACATTTTTTAAAATATTTCGTCGCATATGAAACGTTATATAATGTCGCTATTATTTCCCAAAATTTATTTCAGCCAGCAGCAAAAGTTTATGATTTTTTTTATAAATTTTGCAAACGTATTCAATGAAATTACGCAGATGTCCGAAGTTACAAAATCCCATGGCGTGTCTCAATGGCGTGGCGTGTCTATTATGGCCTCATAGTGTTACAGTTTGGTTTACCTGGGATCTTCTGTCTCCTTTGGGTGGACTATTTCGATTTTCCATTCCAGCTTCATTAATGTACATACATGTACATTAAATTGTAACCATCGATCACAGGTGGAAGACTCGGACGTAGGACCCAATACCTGGCTCATTTGAAAAACGTTACCCCACCCACCGATTTCAATACACTATACATTACCGCCTTTCCAAATGTTACAATTTGTGACGAATAAGTATCATCCACTAACCTTGGATTATCTAAAACATAATTTTATTTTGATTTGCGTCCCAGCAGATAGACATAGCCTTCCTTGAACTTTATTTTCGGATCTCTTTGTTATATTCGCAGAATGATCAATAATGACGTCACGGGACAACCTGAACACTGGAGTATAATATATACTCCATAATATATACTCCTATATGTGTTCAACCAATTCGGTGACGATGCGTGAAGCGGGTTGTGTGAGATTATTTCGGATAGAGAAATTCCTCTGTGACGTTGATAGCTAAAATGTGTGTAACTAACAATATACTAAACACAGGAGTGGGGTGGGTGGGGGGGGGGAATGCATTAATATATTATTTATCAATATATTGCCAGAGACGTAAATCAGCAGAAAAATATCAAAACTTGCTGTGTTGTAAGGCTGTAAGGTATAGTGTATGGAAATGGGTGGTGGGGTAACGTTTTCCAAATGAGCCAAGTATTAGGTCTTATGTACGAGTCTTCCACCTGTGCCATCGATTCGAGGAAAACTCTCAACGCTGGTTTTACTTCAGTGCTTTTATACAGTACTTATAAACCCAGATATCTTTTCAGGCGACTCTATCCAACGTGTGGGATCACGTGATTTCTGAACCAGATTTTCCGAAGTGACGTAATCTGTGACGTCATTTGTACAGTAGATTTTCTTTAAAATCTTCCTAACAAACGGACGGATTTTGAAATCGAGTACCGTTTATTTCTTACATTCACGTGCTCTAGTTTATATTTACATTTACGGTAACCGATTCTTCGTCAAAACGACAGAATTATGAGATTAAAGTCGCCTATACATTAAAGGGCAACGTGTACCGCATTTGCTGTGGTTTATTGCATAACAATATTTAATTCCAATAGAAAGATATTACAGAAAATCTACTGTAAACGCATCTAAAAAAACATGACGTCACGTGGTTAGGAAACACGTGATCCCACACCTTGCTATCGGTACAATTGGGTTAGTAATACGGTGGCGTCAGCCTGTAAGTGCACACACGAACGAAAACGACAGGTTGGAACCAACCTGTCGTGTTCGTTCGTGTGTGCACTTGCACGCTGACCCCACTGTACGACACAACTGATTGCTGTGGGATCAACATTGCTACAATCTGCACCCACCCTTCTATGGATCTACATTAATTAAACTGTATGTTTGTTATGGTTAAGAAACATAAATCAATCCCATATTATCACTCTGGCAAAGCAGGTTCTATTGGCACACTGTGTCCTTGACATAAAATATTCGGGGTTATTTTTAGCCATCTCACCCCTAGGTAACTGGAAAGGATTTTGATATGTTAATTTTGCAACCAATCCAACCGACACAAAATGATTTTCAGGCTAGTTTATTTTTGAAAAGGGTGTGCTTACAGGGGCGTTGCCAGCTTTTCAGAAGGGGAGTTCGAAATTAAAAAGAAATCATATTATAAAGCGCAATATAAAACAGAACAAAATCATTCAACTTTCTATTTTTGCCATTTTTAGCTACAAAAAAAAAATCATGTTGGCTCGAAAAGGGAGGTTCGTAAGAACCCCCTGAACCCCCCCCCCCACCCCCCACTGACGACGACCTTGGTTTATCTTCTCAAAAACATGAAAATTACTTTCAAAAGGTGCAGATCCTGATGAGACGGCTCGTTACGAGCCGGCTCATTTGGATCTGCACTGTTTGCATAAACCGCTATAGCGCGGTTTCGTATTTAAAGGGTTAAATTAAGGACTGCAAACGAGTACATCACTCCCCCCCCCCACCCCACGCACATGAAGCCACGTCGTTATATTGTTACACGTTGTGTAACATATGCTGAGAAATTTGAACAGATGCGTGTTGATTCAGTGCAATGTACAATTGGCTGTTATCTTATTGAGCGTGCAAGTCACCTGACGTGAGAAAAGCGCCCTAAGTATATACATTGTACTCTAAAAGCGTCGGCACAGTCGGCTCAGGGACGACACCGTTCGCTACTTAATATATCATACTTTATTACAACTGCTGAATATTGTATTTTAGCACAAGGAAGCTGATTGAAACATAAATTGATTATATAAATCTATTCCAAGGTGTTTTTGTAATCAAGCGACCCATATATGTGATTCACGATAAGAATAAAATTGAGTATTGAGTTTGCGATCAGTGCAGTCCCGGATCAGTCTGCGCATGCGCGCAGTCTGATCCGGTGCTACACTGTTCGCCATTATTTCATTCGGGAAAGATTCCCGATGCTGCTCGACTGCACGATAGCGATAGATGATCCGGAACTGGTCAGAAAGTCAGGAAAGGCCCCTTTTGTCACGTGACAGACCATGTATCCGGCCCTTTATCTCGGGTAGATGATCATTGTAGGGGGTAAGTATCTACTCACACATTCCACATGCATGGGATAGTATACCTTATTACACGACAGTGTACGTAAACACCGGAGAATTGTCCGTATGTGACGTCGTATATATGGTAAAAAAAGAAAAGAAACACATGCATACTTTCTTTAGGAATCACTGTGACGTCTATGCAATATGCTGCATATGTCATTTATTGAACAAATCTCGAAATTCGGCATCACGTTTGTTAAGATACAATAGTTCAAAATGAAATTTCAATTTCACCAGCATAGCACCTGATCAGTCGCGCAGTCTGATATGGGCCTAGTGGGTTCGCCATTCAGTCTCTGCAGAAGCTGATATGTAGGCAGTAGGGCGAATACATTATGAATATTCATGAGGAATATGATATACTATTGTTGAAAATATCGTAATGTCCGTATTCTCAACCGGGCAGCCATTAGATACATGTACTTCACAGTGTTAAAACAATCATTAACAGGTCATATAGTCAGTGTAAAACAGAAAACATGGGTACACGTGCTACTTACCATTTACTTATAATCTTACTGAGTGTTGTTGTATCAGGATCTTCTCAAGTAAATGGTAAGTGTTTAGTTTAGCAAAACATATAATATTGTATAAAATAGTATACGCATGCCATTGTACACGTATTTCTCAAGTGAATATATGTGTATGTCATGCAAGTATATA
This sequence comes from Conchocele bisecta, assembly GCA_029237695.1. Lineage (NCBI taxonomy): Eukaryota > Metazoa > Mollusca > Bivalvia > Lucinida > Thyasiridae > Conchocele > Conchocele bisecta. The sequence continues at coordinate 69,494,907 of CM055270.1, read as the reverse complement.
TTCCCATACGATTGGCAAGCACTTTTGTTTTAGCTAGCCTTCTCAAAGCAAACGTATGCAAATAATGACGTTGGAGACAAGCAAATACACATAATTGCTCAACCGACCAGCAGGGGACGTAGAATTCGTGTTTGCATTAATTCGTTCGCACAAATTGTTAATTCGAGGGAATGAATTGTTAAATTGAGGGAACGAATTGTCTGTTCGTGGGAACGAATTGTTAATTCGAGGGAACGAATTGTTATATCGTGGGTACGAATTGTTAATTCGAGGGAACGAATTGTTAAATTGAGGGAACGAATTGTTATTAAGTGAGAACGAATTAATAAAAATAAAAGAATTCTACGTCCACTGCGGGGCTCCGTACAAATACATGTAATTGCTCAATCGATTGGACAGTTAAATTTAGTGTTGTATTATTCCATTGGACAAATCGACATAGCTGTATATTGTGTACAATAATGAAGGGTAACTACGGTTAATAAGTAAATGTAGGTTAAGCCGTCATATGCGAGCGCATGTATTGGTGTAACGTTGCTCATGATCAATGTGCATGATCACGTGGTTATAACAACAACAACAGTGGCTGAAAGTGTTGAAATCTTGAAAGTATTATTTGATATTTTCCTTAATATGAAACGGATTTTGATGAAATATGGCGCAGCAAACGCGTCTTCATGAGCTGCATTTTGTGGTTCAGGGAGTTTGTCACAGACTTATGTCGTTTTTGCGAAGAATCGATTTCCGTGTCGAAGACACGGAAATCGATTCTTCGCTTTCGACACGGAAATCGATTCTTCGCAAAAACGACAGAGTTTGGGCGAAAATACAGAGACCACCAAAATGCAGCTTAACATGACGCGTTTGATGCGCCATATTTCATCAAAACCCGTTACCTAATAAGTGCACTATAAAAGAATACGTACTTTGAATCAGATGGATTCTGGAAATGTCAGTACTTCTTGTTGTTGTTAGTACCACGTGATCATACACCTTGAGGATGCTCCAAGTGACAACCTGAAGTCATCCGTGGAAAAAAGGCAGGTAACGAGTGCTATGACGACGGTATGCACCAATGTCCTTGCGTCGTCAGTGTCATATTGTATTAGTTTTGTGTCGTCAAAGCCACGAGTAGGGATTCAAGTCTTGCCGAGGAATTCCGAGTCGAAACTGATAAACTTGATACGAAAATACGCTAGCATGATATTCTATTTATCAGGTAACATTTTAAGCTACATAATGGGCAATTGTGACGCGGTTTTTGCTGAAAATAACTTGTTTATGTTCAGTCATTGCACGGCGTCATTCGCTAATGTCATGTGAAGCCGTTCGACCAATCAAACGTCATTTTTCAATTCGTTGTAACCCGGATATTGGTATCAGGCCAATGTCTGATACGACATTATGTTATCAGACAGTATATATTCGGCCGATACAAAGCGCGTTCCCTGCGAAATTACACCAGCTGCAGATAAAACGTTTCGTTTACTGGCAAGAATCAAAATTAATAACTTGTACATCAGGTAAGACTTTTGAAACAATTCAGAAATTTGGTTATTTTTCAGTATAGGTACCTAGGCATATCCTGATGTAGTTAAGTGTTAAATGAGATGGTGAAAGTAAGAAAGGTCACATATCTGTCACTTGTGTCTACATGAATCAAATACCCACACTCGCGTTTCGCGAAATGGTCTGACGAGCGAGATGAACGTATTTATACTTTTCTTGTTGGTTTATGGGTGTTTTTTCTAAGATAAGGCAAAACGCGGAGACAGAATCACCTGAGAATATGCTGTTATTGTGACCAAAAAGATACACAGCAGGTGTCTCAGATATAATGATAACACAAATATAAAAGACACATGAAGTCTGTCCAATAGGGTAAAATAGTAAAAGTCATCCGTACAGCTGAGATTATCTAAGCTAAAGAAAGCGCTGAGACATTTTCTACTCAACTGTGACGGACGGACAGACCAGGGCCTAACAATCAGCCGCGACCAAACGTAATTGAAGGGGGTCAGTGAAATAATGGGGCTAAGTCCCCCTTGTGGACTTACAGTGGGGTCAGCGTGTAAGTGCACACACGAACGAACACGACAGGTTGGTTCCATTATTTCACTGACCGCTTCCATGAAGTACTTAGCTCTGTCTTCCAGTGGCCCCTTCAATTGCCCAAGAAGGGACGAACGTATTGCTCCCATGTAAAACGTCCGTGCCTGACGACGCCGGCGATATACATGTGTACTGGACGAGTAACACAGTCCCAGGCTTTACAAGGGAAGGCAGGAATCTGACATTCCCGAACGTGAGCAGGGTAAACGCTGGCGACTATGTTTGTCACGAGGACAACACTACCGCCGATACAAAAACGACGGTGGAGTTCGTTCATATTATTGTTGAATGTGAGTACCGACCTGCTCAGTAGCCTATTTCACCAAAATTGCAAAGTATACTTATCTTGCTAAGTACACTTTGGAGAATTTTCAATATAAGGATAAATTTTATAATGTTTAATATTCTGAATGTATTACATTACCACAGCCAGTTTGGCTGTGATAATGTAATAAAGTCATTACATGTATATTAATGTTGCATATAGTACAATACGAAATAATGCATTTTTGGAAAAGTAAATGATTACTCCCTCAAAGTATACTTAGCTAGATCAGTATACTTAGCAATTTTGGTGAAATCGGCTATATGCTACTGCTTCCGTCGTGCATCGAACATGGCCGCATTGGTGAGAAGCGCGCTCTTTACCAATGGAGATTACTGAGCAACCGACAGTTAGATAGTGCCTTCTACCTGCAATATTCCGCCTGCAAAATGTGCAGCAAACAATATTAAGTTATGTCATCCACCATGGTATACTGGTATATCGACGACATATTTAACATGTGGTGAAATGAAAGCGGCACCTACACCATTGGGCCGGACACCATCACATAGCACTGGCTTAGTACTAGCATTATGTTTCCTTGAGAACAAATAGCACCATAGGATTAATGAAAGAGTTTATGATATATAGGTAGATCTACCCCATTAATACATGTACCTGGGTAATCAATGATTAATCTCATACAATAAGTTTCCATTAGCATTTGACGATCGTCAGCTAACGATGTAGATCATACTATTATAATGATATAATGACTTGCATTGCAATTCCCCTAACCACCAACCATCCAATATAGAAACAACAACTGGGAAAAATATATAATATATAATGTTTCGTAGCACTTGGGATAACGCTTCACTTCAGTAGCCACAGATAACGAATTGCTTCTAACCTGTTCCTTCAATGAAGTTACGTCCTCACTGTTGTTATTCAACTGTTGTAAATCTGTGAAAGCTGTTGTTCCACACTAGAATTATCTGTCGACATTTTACCGGTAAGGAAAACGTAGCACAAAAACAAAACAGGTTGTGTGTCCACTAACGCTGAATTGCCGTGTACACGCCGGACTGTTCACCCGTGCATATCCCATATTCAATACATTATGGGATGTACTGTCGATCAGGGGGAAATTGTTATCTTCTTATTCTTACCATTAAACGCAGATAACTATATTGCACTGTTTTGTGATTGTGGCAAATTATGAATAAAATCTGTTTTGAATAATTTTGAATACATGTATCAGTCCATTATTTCCAAAATCAGAAAATATGCTCAGTTCTGCATGTGCATGACGATCATGATCTACAGTTCTTGAAAATACTCGTACGGCGGCCCAATTTAACACACGAGTCATGTTTACTTCTTAATCTCGTCATATACTCTGATCTTCAGACCCGGTGGAAATAACCAACGTAAGTTTGGATTCTCACCAGTTCAATGTCAACGACACGTTCCACCTGACCTTCAAGATCGCCGGTAACCCGCCGCCCTCCTATGTGGTCCGACGAGTCAGCGGGAACTCCACCTCTCTGGGCGGCAACACCTCTATCACGGGCATGGTGACATTCCAATCCAGCCCACTACGATGCAGGGATTCCGGCAAATACACCCTGACCGGCTTCAATTCGCTGTCGACGCCAGCGAGTAATTGTACAAAGGATATCTCGGAGAATATAACCGTACGTTGTAAGTATTATTTATTGCACTCTTGCAAATTATTTGCACGTGTTTCGCTGTGAGAGAAAACCCGTAATCAACTCTAACAAATAACATACAATGAACACCCGTAATTGCATGCCTGTTTTCTTGGAAACTACTAGCTACCATGCAAAATGATTTGTATTACAGTCAACATAAAGTTATTTGAAAATTTGGAAAGGGTCTCGACTAATCTAGAATGTTAATGTGATTGAACACATTCCAAACATGCACTCAAATATATCTGGTTCATAAAAAAGCTGCTTAATTTAGATATCAAAACGTTTACATGACATCACATTTGACGTCACACAACGGTAACGTCAAAACGCTGGAAAACACGTCATTGTATAACTATTCATGCGCACATCAAAATTATTGAGTATGATCTCAAAACTAGACTAAATGTGCATATATATCCGCCGTGGAAGTGTAATAAATAGGATATTCCGTCGTACATGTTTGAATAGCGGAAATAATACACTCGTGTCCGTCAGCGTCCGTAAAAGCAACTCGTTCGCTACGCTCACTCGTTGCTTACGAAGCCGACGCACACTCGTGTATTATTTCCCGCTATACAAAATGCACAATGGAATATCCTCTATACACTTACGATGATGATCCAATAGTGTTTCGAGTGCTACCCCCGGTTGTCTAGCAACCAGTATAGAAGGATTATTAAATATATGCACAGAGGAATTTGAATTTGGATTTGAATTTCATGTTTATATATATATACAGTCGGAACCACTATAAACCGGACACCCTGGGAGGTCCCCAGGGAGTCCGGTTTAGAGAGGCTCCACTGTAAATCAAGTTTGTGAACCCTCTATGAAACAGCTTACTGTCTGTTTCACGAAACCTGCACAAATTGTACGGCTATATAAACAATGCAAAAACAATATTTTTTTTCGATAACATTAAATTTTATAAAAAATTAAGAATGAGCCTTCTTTCTCTTTCGTGTAATTTGGTCAAATATAGATTTTATTACGAAAAATGTATTTCTCTATGGGAATTTAACATGGGGGAAAAGGAGGTGGAGAACCTGGAGGAGGAGTCGAAAAACGAAAGATTTCGGAAATTGACTCCGAAATCTGACTAGATAGCTTGGAAATGAAAAGTTAAAGAAAATAAAAGTTAAATTTTGAAAATCGGTCCACTATTTCTGAAATTGAAAAAAAGATCCCCTTGTTAAATCCCCATAGACATCTTCACTCTGTGAAGATGTACACTGTATATGGGGATTTAACATGGGGATTTTTTTTTTAATAAAATCAATATTGGACGAAATTTCACAAAATAAAAAGAAGGCTCATTGTTCAATTTTGATAAAATTTAACATTATCGAAAAAAATTATGTTTTTGCATTGTTTATGTAGCCGTAAAATTTGAGCAGCTTTCGTGAAACAGACAGTAGTGATTTGCGATCACAGTTTATAATTAGAACGATATTACAGAGAATACCACCCAACGTAATCACTCAGATCTTTCAAAGTGTCCGGTTTATAGAGAGGTTTCACTGTATATTGAATAATCCTCGTAATAGAGGATCTAACAACTCCGCGGCATCAGCTGAGACAAGTTGTGCAATGCCCTAATACATACTGACTGATAACCTATTGACACCTGATACGCATATCCGGGTCATTATGGATTCAAACTACGGTACTGTCGCTGACGTTGCACTGGTCGAACGGCGTCTAAAACCGCGTCTTCTAATTTACCGAATGACGTCAATGTAATTATGCAACGCACTATTCAATGCTATTTTCAACGAAATATACCTTATATTCTCTCGGAAACGTACGGTGGCACAGAGGGGACATGGACCTATCGCGTGCGCACGCAAAACCCTATCGCGTGCGCACGCAAAACATATCGCGTGCGCACGCAAAACCTATCGCGTGCGCACGCAAAACCATATCGCGTGCACACGCAAAACCTATTGCGTGCGCACGCGAAAGTAAACAATATTTCCATGTCCCCTCTGTGCCACCGAAGAAATGACAGAGACATAAACTTAAAATTATTGGAAACGATAGCAATTCATCGGCGAACCTCGGAATTCCTACGCGCTTTCTAGACTTGTCTGATAGACTTGATATCAGAGACACTATGCCGACATTCACAGGCATTTGACGTGTTTGGGCTTTCATCGGTATAACTATATATATATGAACAAGGCTTCTAACTTTGGTCGGACACGACCTCGTATTATAACACATTCCGTTTCACACATTTATTAACGATAATGTCAATATTTTGGCGGAAAGTGCACATGTTCATTTGAGAAGTATTGTTATCTTGCTAAAATAACATAGTTAGAATATATTTATGTAAATAATATCGAAGTACAGCTCCTTTTCCTAGGTCGGATAAAACCATGAATCATAAAAAATGAAATAATGTGTTTAAGGCTCTAACGTCAATATTGTAATGGAAATTTCATATGCTCATTTGAGAATTATCGACATCCTGCAGAAATACATAGAATGCATAGAAATATACAAGCTTAAACATGTTAGTTTGCTATGATACGAGGTCGTTTCCGACCAAGGTTAGAATGCTTGTTCATATCTATAGAGTTATACCGATGAAAGCCGAAACACGCCGAAAGCCTGTGCCGACATTCTGTATTTATTCCAGGCGGCCCTACCCCGTCGGAAGAAAAGAGATATCGCTACACCCGGCGACTCTGGCAGTCGGTCACGTTTGTCATGCATACATTTGGTTACCCGCTTCCCAACTTCACGTGGCACCGTGGCAACGAGACGCTGGCTGGTTCCCCGCGGAACCACGTGACCGCGTACCTGAGCGTCTCCGAATGGACGGTAGTGAATGTGTCGATGGCCGACTATGGCAGTTATACCGTGGACATACAGAACGAGTATGGGAAAACCGAAAGGACGTTCAGTCTACAGCCTACAGGTGGGTGGTCTATCGCAATTACGAAAACGAACATTACATTGTGGAGGTGCATTTGTTTCTGTATGTCTAAACCAGTACATGCGGTAGTGACTGGGGAAATGGGGCTTATTGGTTTTGCGACCAGTGTATATCCAGATCACCTGTGCATCCGCACAGTCTGATCATGATATGCACTGCTCGCCATTCCATCAATGAAGCACCCGTGATGTTTCTAACAAGGAATACAGATAGTTATCAGGCGGCAGGAGAGTGATATTTGATCACGATCACTGGTCACGAATCTTATAAGCCCAATTTCTCCAGTCATAAACACATATTATATCATCCTTTCATCAACACATATGATATCATCCTATCATCAAGCCGACCGCTTAATATCCAAGACACGAGGGATACCAGAGGGTTTGAGCCACATATCATAGGCGCTATGATCGAAATTAACGTCCGTCTGTCGACGATATTTGAAGGTTCCTTGCTGGGTACCTTTATAGAGCTTGTCCAACGTTCACATTGATCGAAATTGTTTCCCAGCAACGAATTTTGCATTGTCCTAATATAAATTCGGCCGTGTAGACTTTTGCCCAAGGCTGGGCATGGTCGAACCTTATTGTTACATTTCCGTCGCAAATATCATGTATTTTTAACATATATGCAGTACGTTCGGTACTTTGATTATCTGCTCCATTCAAACAGCTGATTTACACATACATGTTCCGGGCCCTCAGTATATAGTACGTACGTCGCGTGATGCAGCACGTTTACATGCAGCCGCATCAATTTCAAAATTTCAGATCGATCGTTGTGAACTGGTCTGATGGCGTAATGGTGCATTCTAGTAACGTCATGAGACACATGCATTACGTAGTTGTTGGCTTGGCCCCGGAATGAGCATTGTCTACAGCCATGGTCAAACAGCACGCGCTATACGTTTGAACATGGCTGTGAGCGGTGTCGAACAACGCACAGGTCAAAATGACAGAAATACTCAACAATACGAGTATGGTATTGATGACGTAATTGTAGCGATCCAATGCCGTATTTCTATACCAATACTTGGCAATACGTACTAAAATCCGGAAGCGTATTGTTGTCGGATAGGTTAAATATACATGCCGGTTATTCATCCGTATTCTTCTACAATACGAATACCTATACGGATATGTATGCATCTACAATACACATACCAATACGGATATATATGCTGATACAATACATATACCAATACGGATATGTATTGATATCGAATGCCTTCACCAATACGTACATATACGTATGGACAATACTATAGTAAATGCTTATGCGTATTGTTGAAAATTATGCATACGTATTCAGGTGTGCAGATGCTAATATTTGACAAGGAGTCCAAATGTAAGTGTATATTTTGGCAGGAATATATTAGGGTACCTGCGGGGGATGTTAAATTGTATTACTCCGGTTCATGACCGATCTGAAGTTTAATCCATATTGGTTGTTGGAGATCGATTTTCGTCGGTACTGGCTGGCGGAAAGTGCTCTCGCAGTAACATTGTAAACAAACTAAATTGTATTGTGTGAAATAACACACTAACACATAACGTAGATACATAGAGTTATACAATTACAACACTATTGTCTGTTCCACGTTTTGTTGCCGACGAACTTTTGGCTTTTAAATCTATTAAATCTAAACAATACAAAATGTAAGTACATTTTAATTAATAACAAAAAAAGTCACCCTCCCTCAAAAAAATTAGTTGATTAAATTCCATAAAATATTATTGCGAACAATTATTTTCCTATGGGGGCTAAAAATAGATTTTTTTTAAATAATTTTTTATTTGTTGACCGATTTTCAAAATCTAACTTTTGTTTTCTTATTTACATCATTTCCAAGCTATCTCGCCAGGTAGGTTTCAGAGTCAATTTCCAAAATCTTTAAAAAAAAAAAAATATTGATTTTATTGCGAAAAAACAATTTTCCTATGGGAATTTAACATGGGGGCTAAAATAGATCTCGCCAGGTTTCCGAGTCGATAAAAAAAAAAAAATATTTCCTTTACCCTCCTGGTCACCCTCCTCCTACTGTTTGCCCCATGTTAAATTCCCATAGGAAAATCGTTTTGTTTCGCAATCAAATCGATATTTGATGGAATTTCATCAAATTTATTTTTTATGGAGGGTGACCTTTTTGTTATAAATTGATGAAAACGTACATACATTTAATATGTTTTACATTTGATGTGTTTAATAGCCTAAAAGTTCGTCGGCAGCAAAACGTGGAACAGACAGTAGTTTGTATAGTCTCTGTGTCTAAGGAGCATTTGCAAATACTTCAGTCATTTTAAAACCTGTTGTTTTCGTTAGTGAATACCGAAGCATGTCGATTGTTTCAAAATAGTCAATAGCATACATGTATATGCATTCTGAGCTGGCGCTAGGATTTTGAAATTAATCGCCCAATCGAACTGATAATTTAAAAAGCGCAAAATAACAATACTATTTTCCATTTACTCCCATATTTGTCAAAAATAGTCATTGTTTCAAGTAAATTCTGAGACGTTAAATTCTGAGATGTCCATTTCTGAAATATTAGTAGACACATGGCTATTTAAGTATTCAAATCGCGGCAAAAGCCAAACTAGGCATTTGATGATGAATATACATTTAAAGGTGGGAATAGGCATGCGGACCTTCCATCCCCGGTATAAAAATAATGTATTCATATCACAATCCGTGTGTACTATCCCAAGGAAATGATGCGTCTCCGCTAACTACAAAGTTATAAGTGATCCATGAGAGGTTGACCGACTGACCGACTGGTGATAGGGGGCGGATCGAAATAATGATATAACGCCTTCCAAACATCGTTCAATCTGCTAAGCCAATGACATCGCCGCATCAGCAACCACGTGTAGGTCTGATGGAGTATCATCATTCAGATGGCCAGAGGGATACAGACCACCTGGCTCTCAGCGGGACCGATAAAGGAACTACTTTCACAAAGCAACCACAAATACATGTACCTCTCGTATCCCACCAGCAAAGACTAAAACAAGCCACCACATTATAAGAATGTCGGATAAACATGTATATTCGCATCGCTGCACCTGCTAGGATCAGTGCACACGGACTGTGTGTAGACTAAATTGTAATCAGTTATGAGTTTGCATGGTGATCATATTATTTCATATTGCAACGGCCCATTTATACATTTTCTACGCATTGACTGAATAATTGCCAGCACACCAATCAATGCCATTCCATCAATGAAACACCCGTAGTGCTTCTAACAGGGAATACATATCGTTATCAGGCTACGGGAGTGTTCTATATGATTACGAGTTACATTGGTCACACCTGCCATAAGCCCCATTTCTCTAGTCACATCCAGATATGGTGCTCATGGCATTTCCGACCACTTTAGATCCAGACCAGCCTCTGAGCATGCACTGTTCATCATCCAGCCAGTGAAACAGCTGCCCTGTTTCTAACAAACAATATAATAGGTTCGTAGTGGTCTGGAGCATGCGATGGGTAATTTAACGATCGGGATTCATCTTACCGGCATCCGAATTATATATATAGTGTTTGGACTGTGTGTCCGTATGTCCGACAGTCCATGTGTCCGTCCGAAACATTAAGAAGTTCGCCAGAGTTTCTTAATGTTGTCATAACTTATATATCCCTTGAAGGATTACTTAAATATTTAAACACAACATACTTGAGGACTGATGCCACACATCCATATTGCCTTTAATATGGCATTGACCCTTTCACCTTGACAACGTTGAAACCCACGTATTATTATACATTTTATATCAGACGTAAATTTCCACACTGATATCAGTGTTTCCTTAAAATGTCAACGGATTTTACAATTTATTCTCTGTATTTGTTTGTGTGTTTGATGTGCAATGATCATACTTTATAATCTGTCGAAAATATTATTTTTTCAGGTGATACATTTAATTCGTATAAATAATTAAACAAAACAATGCCTCATTTGCACATGAAAATAGCCTGATACCACCGCGAGTCACTATCAGTAAAATGAATATTACCAAATGTTTATATCTGTATAGCGGGCTCTCATAATCTTTAGAAGTGGTGGAATAGTGACACAATTATACACTTATTTAATTCCCATAAAGAACATGTTGCGCCTCCTAGGTGGGCATTTACCTTTAAGAAGATCACAGTAGTTTCTCATTTCTATAATAACTGCTATATTCCTTGGTGTATTACTTTAATATTCCACATACTTGTTGACAAATGCCACACATCTATGCTGCCGTTAACTTAATATGACCTTGACATGTTGACCTTCACAAGTTTGCCCTTTTCACACATTAAAGTTTGCCGGAGTTTCTCAATTCTGACATAATACATTGTTCTTATTAATATTTCTGGACTCCGCGGATGCGCAGGCCAATCTGGGACTAACCTCGCTTAATCAATACAGCCCAAGTGTCCAGTCGCAGTCACAGTTATATGTGATGATCGGGATCGGCTTTGGTGTTTGCCATTCAGTTTGTATTATATACCCATATCAATAAAAATGGTCAGTTACCTATGTCGTTTGCCATCTAACTGATATGCGTTATCATATTCCTCCATGAAATTATATGATCAGTCGCTACACTGTTTGATATTCATTTGTCTTATTTGCCCATACAGTACATGTATATGTTGTGGCCATCCGTAGATCACGGACTGACGTGATTCGACGTAAAGCCCCAGTCACACTGTCATGTATTGAAGGCTCAGTATTACTACGCTTTTAATACGTAGTAAAACGGCAATATACGTATTAAACGTATTAGATACGACTGTATACGTACTGATGATTGCTCCCGTTTTGGGCATATTCAAAATTAACGTGTGTTTCGATATACGTAACTTATACCTATTAAAACGTAGTAAAACGTATCAAAACGTAGTTAAAACGTATTAAAGCGTATTAGATACGTACACAAACTTACATAACCATACCTGGAGTCCATTACGTACTGTTACGTATTTTCTACGCTTTACTGATTTTTACTACGTATTATTGTGTTTTATTTCTACAACAATTTATCAATAGACAGAAATGGAAAACACAAAGTTTACGCACTGCAGCCTCTCTCCTGGAGTATGCACATACACCAGCGAAACACAGATTGACATGTACTTGCATCATGAGAACACAGTTCTATGCTTTATGGCCTTTGACTCCAGTTATTAACACATTTTGAGTAATGGCAATTGATCTGTTAATTTGATTGGTAAGAAGATATTTAAGCCACTTTCCATTGTTAAATATTTGATGGCATGATACTCTTGGTAAACGTTCATGTACTGGCCATCAGAAGAATGGCTAGCTTGGTGCAGCCACTATCCAGATGGCTTTTCAAACAGCCTTAATATTTGCCACGTCCAGTCTGTTGGGGCCCATTCATACTACTTAACTGCTTTAAACCCATGCATTCTGAGAATGTTCGCTAAATGTTTCAGCAGTGTTGTTTAATTCAGGAATAATGATGCCGCGAGATATAAGACCTAGTGGTCACACTGTCATGTATTGAAGGCTATGTATTACTACGTTTCCGATCCGTATGGATTGCCAAATGTTTGCCCAGTTTTGGGAGTATTAGCTATAGGCTTTACTAGGTTTCTAGTAGGTTTCCACTACGTTTTTGCAAGGTTTTACTAAATATCGCCCCATCGGACATGTAACAGGCCGGGTATCAAAGAGGCTACTTGTCATGATTTCACTAGGGATTACTAGTAGTAGGTTTTACTAGGTGACTGCCGAGTTTCGCTACGCTTTACTACGATTTAGTACGTTTTTACTGGGGATTGCTATATGCCGTCAGCTAGAAATGGAACCCCGCCCCCATGTGGGATTTTTGCAGACATATTTTCGTCCGAAACTACATTCTATGATTGTTTATCAAATCACTTTTTTTGTTTCATATTTGAGTCTATTTGAGCTGAAAATATCGAAAAATGTTCAGTTCCCTCTACCTACATCGACGGTTCAAACAACATGGGTGCGTGTATGTGTTTGGGGGCGGGGGCACACCCGGAGATATAGACAGCAAAAGTCACGAGATGCGGCAATATAGATCCAAGTGAAGGGATATTAGTAGTTCTTAAAACGGCACATAATGTATCTATGGATAGACTACTGATGCCACTCCCATGAATTAGACACGAACACCTTAATTCCGAGAAGCGGGAATTATACTTTAAAATGTGTCTAACCCACGACCTCCATGGATTGCCAGCAACTCCCCCAGGTGGGAAACATATTGATAATTGAATAAAGCATGTAGTACTATTATACATATAATCACATCCGTGTTTACCCATTGCAATATATACTAACTCGGTAACAAACTCAATATTTGGATAAAACGGAGCGAGTAATACTTTGCTCGATTGGTAATGTACGTCACGTGCACCTTCTATTTGAATAGGCAATGTAGCAGGTTAAATGCGCGATCGAACCCGTTGGCCCGGCTGTTGATAGGCCATTAAACACCAATAAATCGATTCAAATCTATTTGAACAGAGAGAGGTCTGTATATTGCCCAACCAACATATTCCTAAATATACCAGCAACCACTATAAAACCTTTAATGTGACGTAGAACTCTACAGTTGTTATTTGGGAACTATTGAGAGGAAACTGACAGATATAAGTTTGCTCAATATAAAAGCAATATGCAATCCTATTTTTTCCGACTGCTCAAGTATTTACATTTAGTTTTATATGACATCTATTTTGTAAAATAATAATTCTGACCAGTTTAATACGCTCATAACAACCTCCATTTACATATCTCAAACATACGTCGACAGTAAATACAATAAAAGCCCGATGTATCAGTTTCAACAAATCAACAATTTATAAAGTGAATCACATATTACAAGTTAACATTTGTTTGCTTCAGTAGATCCTGTTCGGTAGTTTATAATATACTAGTATCCATTTAGCGAGGGTTTAATATGTGTATATACAATGGTAGGAAACTACGTCATCACGCACATGCTAAATGGTTTTCAATTCACTACAGAGCCCCATCCAGAAACGAAAATTTGCAATTGCTTTACATGATATCGTTCAGGAACTCTCTGTCAGACATGCTATCTCGCGGGCATAAATTTTATCGATTGATTGACTGCTGTGTGTGGGCTTACGTCTGTTCGACATCTACATATGGGAATATACTGTATGGTATGAGGTTTCAAAACAGAAAGTACTGTAATTTGTCCAGCACTGAAACAACGGTATCCTGGTCTGCTGCCAGGCGTCCATACATACGCTACGGATCATTTATGCATATACGTGAATCGGAGTAAGAATCGCCGTTAATATATGGATCCATGTAAAGAATTATGCATCGTTAATAAACTTAAACAGACTCTATTTTGTTCCCGGCCTCTATTATATTACCAAACTGTGCTACTTGGCCTCTATTCCGTTTCCCGCTGACATCAACCGTGTATACCCAGACGGCATCTAACGTGGTACACAACAGCAGTCGAGCATTAACGGCTGCGGTACTGACAGGATGGCGGCTGACCAGGTTCATGAGTAAACTGCCTATATAATAATAGCGTTTACAACCAGAGTTAACTACATGTACACGTATTTATTGACCGAATGACTGCCATTTGGATGACTGTAAATATTTGATTATTCAGTTGCGCTCAATTAAAGTTGCGTGGAATATAAGCATGTACGTTGGTGGACTGGACATGCTGGATGGCTGGTTGGTTGGTTGGTAGGTTGTGTGTAAGAATTGGCCTATCGACCTCACACACCCGTGGATTTCTCCAGAATCGTAAGATAATGAGAACATATTGAATTTGAAGTATGTATCACTAGACGTGTGCCATTGAATGGTGGCTACATATTAAATACAGATGTAGATGAATTCCGGCCTAATTCCACACCGACTGTTTCGTTCATATGGCGAGAACGGGTGGGGGGTGGGGAGTTTGGGCATCGGGAAATGGCGTTGGTAATTTTATGAATAATTGTTATAGATCTACATACTTATTATACAGGGGGGACTGATGAAAGTAGTTTGAGTTAATACAAATACAAATGTATGAGTTAACGAGAGTTATTATGTAGGAAAACATGTACTTGGGACGAACAATTTCACTTGGAGTTATCAGTAGTTTGACTCAAAGGCCGTGGTCGTTCACGCTTGTGAAGACGTAAATCACATTCACTAATCTCATTAAATTCAGCTGAGGTCAGTTATACAAACATCCATGCTCCGCAGACAACATTAGGACACACAATTGGGTAATTATATAGGTTGCTGGCAGTCCTGCCACCCACCAGAGATAACAGCATTATCGTGGCACATGTAGCCAGTTACATATCACGCTCCCGACTCCCTAGAAACAAAATTGCTACCCCACTCCATTACCTCTCACGAGGATAGCAATTTCACCCCATCTCTTTAATGTAATGCATGGAAGAGTTATTTTTGCAATCGGTTATCCGGCATGTTTGATATGTTAGCGATATAAAACTGTCAAAGCTGTATCAATACATTATTAATAAAGAACATACACAATGCAGAAAGTGTTTATCTGTGAAAGCTAAATTTCGTTATATTGAATGTTGAACAACAACTAGAGAAAAGATGGCTTCCATTGGAAAATGATATCCCTGTTCTATTATTTTGGCAATTTACTAGTTCTACATCAAGGATTATTTGTTTCAAGGTATAAAATATACAGTTTACTAAATTTTGACCTCCATGCAACAGGTTTGGGTATGCACTTTGATTGCTCACATTTTTTGAATGGGTCAACTTGTAGTGTAGCCGTAGATAACATATCAGAGGCGAATTATTGTAGTTACCGACTCCCCTGTGCTTACTATATACATGCAATTCTCCGGAGTATTGCCTTGATATGACACGATCAGTGGCATGTTGTGGCATACATCTGACCAGTTCTTATCCTACCCATAGCGAAAATGGGATGCAAAAGCCGTCCGTCCGTCTGTCCGTCCATATTCAACCAGGTATACTTGTGGATCAATACCTGTGTACAAGAGCTAGTTGTGCAACATATTTTCTTGTGTGCACCCAGGTGCACAATCAGACTATTTACAGGTGCACAAGTAAAGTGTGCTTGCAAATATACCGCAGTGTGTACGTCCGTCCGTCCGTCTGTCCGTCTGTCCGTCACGTTTTCCATTCGCCTATAACTTCTGTACTGTATGACCTATTGGCTTGAAACTTCATCTAACAGTACATACACTATGCAGCACAATAGCCTGAACCAGTGATCAGAAACGAATGAAACATACATGACATTCAATTAGCATGACCTTGCTCTTTTTGTCCGTCACAAGATCGCTGAAGCACTTGACCATTGATTTACCTCGAAACGGTTGTAAGAATTTCTCCATTAAATAAATTAAATACAAACATCATCTCTACTTTTGCCTGGTAATTTCATGGTGCATTTATTATATAATAAGTATGTAGTTATATAAACTTAACAGAATTAACCCTTACATTGCTGAATTAATTTTTCTTGTCTGCTGTTTATTTTCTACTTTTCATTTTTCTCATCAAGAACATGATTTGGCAGCACTTGAGAATCCTTTTCAATGTAAACTAGATTTGTCAGTAAGCCATGTTTACGGAATATCCTCCGCGTGGCGGAGGTGCCCATAAATGTGGGTCTGTTACCTTGACCCTGGGCTTAGCGGAGGCGGCACGGTCATGGATTTGTCATAGCATGATTTCCCGATGTTAGGTTTTGTGAAGAGACTAAGTATGTGACCTTTGACCTCGGGATCAGCGGGGCTTGAACGGTCGTGGACATCATGATAGTAGACCCTTAGAGGAATGCATGCGTCAACTATCAAGAATGTTCGATGAAGGAACTAGAAGTTATAACATATTTATCTGATGTTAAGTTTAGTGACGGACGGACAGACGGGCGGACAACCTGACTCCAGTGCCCCTCTCACACACACAAACACGTTGCGGACGTATCGGACAACCTGACTTCAGTCCCCACCTCCCTCCCCACCACCACCACCACACAACTCGTTGCGGAGGTATAATGATTCTAAAGTGCTGACAAACCATATCTACTGATAAAGAAGACAATATATAAAACAGCAGCAGATGACAATTTCCGTTTCCAGCATTTGAAGGGTTAAAGCAATGCAAATACACGACTTGTTTCTATATATATTATGATAATACTGAAATGCTTGAAACAACAATATTAATATGTCAGATACTGAGATAGCCAGAAATGGAAAACACAAAAGCCCTGCCACCTCTCTCCTAGAGTATGCAGATATTCTAACGAAACAAAGATCGGTCTATGCTGACAGCCTGAGAACACAGAACCGAGCAACAATAGCACCCCGCCCCCCCCCCCCCCTCCCCCCCCCCGAACTTCCCCCCACACCCATTCCTAATTTGTAGGGCATTTGACTCCATTGATGGCAATTGATCTGTTTAATTGATTGGTATGGAATATATTCAAGCCAATTGCCATTGTTAAATATGTTATGGTATAATACTCTTGGTGCAATAGTCAATGTTCATGTGCTGGCTATGAGAAGAATGACTCGCTTGGTACAGCCAGTGTCCATATGGCTTTTCAGATCGCCATTACAGGTGGCATGTCCAGTCTGTTGGGGTCCATTCGCACACATTAACTACCATTATAACGGTTTACCTAAGCAGTGCCAGATAGAAATCACCCCGGCCTGCAATGCATATGATAATGTTTCCCAAATGTTTCAGCAGTGTTGTTTAATTCAATAATAATGGTGCCCCAAGATATTTATTGAGTATTTTCAGCCACGGCCTTTAAGAGAGTTTTAGGGGTTTCCTCTTTATTGTGTCATTACAATTGCATTTCACTCGAAGGAAGTAGGTGGGAGCGGGAGGGTGGCGTGCAACACCTTGGTGAGTTGACACATTCTGAAAACATTGAAACGTGCAGTAACAGTGGACGCTAGATTGTTCTTAAAAATAATCCCGTGTCATTTGTTTGTTAAAAGCAAATTAATTCTTTATTGTGTTTTTAGATAGTCGAAGCATTAAACAAATTTGGGTGGAATTTTTTTCAAGCCCAAAATGGCCGCCAAATTAAAAATTGCCGCCATAATAATAGTAAAATGTAAAAATGTCAACAACTAATATTCATTTCGAACCTGTTTTATACTTTATGATAGTGTATGCATTTAGCATTCATGATAGCCATTTGTATTAATACATGAGTCATATTTTGACAAAATTGGGCGTATTGCATTTTCACCAGTATGAAATTGACCTGTTTGTATATAAATACATTCATGAAGTTGTGTGTCTGTCCAACGATATTGTCTTGGCTTTAATTTTAATGCCATGGCATAAGATCGCACCATGTACATGTTGTGGAAATATGGCCCTCAATATATAGTTTGACCGCCCCTAACAATCATATAGGTTAAATTGCAGGTTTCACTGTTTAGATAAAATCGCATTTTAAGGTTTTAGCGTTCATCATAAATCAAGTCGTTTATGTACAGTCAGCAGGTGCTTTGCAGTCACGTGTCACGTTGTGACACATAATAACTGTATTTTGTTTATATGTACACTATACAGTTCATGTAATGCATATTTTGGAATTAAATTATAATGAAATCTGATTTATATTTCATTTACATTATGCCAGAAGTGCAATAGTGAACATAGACTGCATGTATTGATGTATCGATGCACTAAACAAACAACCGAGCCATGTCGACTAGTGTGAAATATGGCGCAAATTATTGTACATCATTGCATTATTATATATTTCACTTTACCTAACTTACCTGTTGCATGTTTATTTTAAAAGAGCTTTGTTGACAAACAGCGTCAACTTATCGTCTAGGATATATATACACGTGTATTCATAAGTACTCGTAGTAAACACGATACCAGACAGTAGTGCTGTTAGCGTCAACTTATCGTCTATGATCTATATACACGTGTATTCATAAGTACTCGTAGTAAACACGATACTAGACAGTAGTGCAGGTTTACCCATACTTGTGTGTATACGTGTATACATTTGCACGGATATGGCGGTAATTAAGCTGGAGCTGGTACTGGTAAGTTGATGTTTATGAACATTTTCATTTCGGGCGTTGTGTATCATGCTGGTCATTACAAAACCAAAAACGTAACGTATGCATTACTTTATGCAATAACATATAATTCAATACCACAGGCACTTTGTGGTATGAACGAGAAAACATCTTTAAATCATACCCAAATATTAAACTATCTAGACGGTAGGACACTCGCCATCTTTTCAACCAACGGAAGTGGATTATTTACCTTGGGTCCGGTTCGCTAATTCAATAATTGTAACACGCGAGCAGGCCCAAGGTACACTAGTGCCACTTCCGTTGGTTGAAAATATGGAGAGTGTCCTACCTTCTGTAGATATTTAATATCAGAGTAAAATTGAGTATGATTTAAAGACAGTTTTGTCGTTCATACCACAAAGTGCATGTGTTCAATACCACATCTTTATTCTGTAATATGTACCCATGTAATACACATTTCACTATATTGTGAGTTAAATGTCATATTGTATGTGGTGATATTTTAAGTAGTTCAAACACAAACTGACCGAAATACGAACAGCTGCAACATGTTTTCATTCATGTACGACCTTATTTCAGTTTGATTCAGTAGTAGCCTATTGTCTTAATCCTGGTTGTCTGCGCTAAAAACAGGTAGTTGAGTGAGCAAATGGCTACCATTTTTCGAGATGGCCGCAGAGCATTATTTTATTATTTTAATAAGGAATTTTCACTTTCAGTCTGATAAATAATAACTGGGTAAATGGCTATAATGTAGTGACTGTCACAGTTTGCATGTAAACTAATTTAGAATATCGCAGAAAAGATGTTGTATAACAGCTTATTTTGGCAGCCATTTTGAAATATATTGCCATTTGCTGAAAGATGTAATAGCGTGCTGTTACGAACGCTTACAGACATTCATAACGTTGAAACACATATACGTTTCTTTCCCTTACGAATAAATATAATTTACAGGAGATAATGATGCAATTTCCTTCATGGAGTCCACATGATTGTAAAAAGAAACGAAATTGCCGCCAGAATATTCTTGTTTTCCTATCCTTTACTCTTTGAACAGCGTGACAGCATGTTGCTCACTGGGCAAGGCAGTATGTAGGATGGTGCTTAGTATGATGGATGACATGGGTATCCTTATTCCAAATATGTATGGCTTTCTCCAACATTAATAATACCACATATCTTCACATGTGCCAACACTATAAATTAACCGTTGTTTCTGAGTTGCAAACATTGGAAAATAAATGCAATACATCGTAACGATGTATAATTTATTCAACCAAATAATAACAATACACTCAACACTTAAAGACATACAGTGTCACAATGACTGTCCGTTTCAAAATCACGATCAGCATGGCCGCTTTTGCAATTAGGATATGATATTGACGAATCTATATATACACTATTGATAAGCTGCAATTTGTTAAAATAGTTACCCCAAGGAGGTTCCGCATGTTGTCTGGTGCTGACCCCATAATGTGCTAACCTTTAGAATATACTTGAATATATGTCTCTGGTTGCTTTAGTAATGGAATGTGTCTATGAGGAATGTACTAAATTTGAAAGTCGATTGTTACGTGGATTCAAGGCCACATAGGGGTATATGTATGCACGTGTATGTCACATAGGCATGTCTATTAGCTACAAACTACGTGTCGTTTGCATATGCTAAAAGGAAACACATTTGGTACATGATTATAGTGTGTTAGGTCATTAGAATGCCTGTTGTCAAATAGAGAAATATATACACATCGTAGTTTGTTTAGTTCCGGTAATTCGGTCCCCAGAAATACATCATCGGGTAACAATAAACCTACAAACATGCAAAGTGATAGCAACGCATCGTCTTCCCACATGGATAAATTACCCGGGCATGCAATGGACCAGGATAGTTAACCGCCGGCAATGCTGATCGCACTCCGCGTCCGAATGTTGCAGACCAAAGCGGCACTAGTAGTCGAGGCGGCGCGTCACCTGGTGACTCGCCATGCATGAATACTCGCCACAGTAGACCGCGATCTGGCAGAGTAGCGACGCGCAACAAACAGGCGAAATCGTACAAGACCGGTAGTGTCGTGAACGCTGGCTCCGCTTGGCAGTCCACCGATCGTGATGTGGCGTCGTCAGTGGCGCAATGAACAATAGCCCCGTGCACTCGAACAATGGTGGATAGGATTCACGGGAAAATGTACCTCTTCGCATTCGTCTTCTGAACACACACGGATTGGTAACAAAACGAACACATAAACTGGCTTCAAATGAACTTAACAGTTAACAGTTATTTCACAACAATGATATAGAGTGGAACCTTTCTAAACCGGACACCAAGAAAATACCTGTGATCTTATTTTTGATGAGTTTCGTGGCCATTTATATCACTCTCAGGTGACATTCGTGATCGCATAGCACACAACTATGGTACAGAATGGCCATATGCCTGATTTACAGCGAAACCTCTATAAACCGGACACCCTGGGGACCTCCCAGGATTCCGGTTTAGAGAGAGTCCACTGTATTATTATTCACGGAAACTTGGACATCACCACTTTCCGACATTGATGTTTCTGGTTTTCACACAATACCATTACACTGAAAAATAGAATACAGGATAGTTCAATATATATGTCCCCACTTTAAAAAAGACATTACTAACTAAGTAAGATACTCATTCAAATTAAAGTGTATTACAAAGTAGTATGTTGTAGCACTTTACTCATTGAATATTCTAACTAATGATGTCACTACTCTTAGTGTATGACGTCACAATATACACTGTATGATATTACTGACATGTCAAAGAAAAGATGAAAATTGGTAATACAAACTGTTATACGATTGCTGAAACGCGACCGACGGCATCGGAAAACAAATATTAGGACAGACTATTTGAATCATTAACCTTATACAAAGGCAAGATTTGAACAGAATATATTAATCATTAAACCGATGCACATCTGTTCTAGAGTGAATTGCATTTGTTGTACATGCTAATACACGTAGTAACTGGCTAGTTGTGTCAATGTTTCTTTGAATAATGTATATTATGAAATCCTTCATTTGGCTATGTAATGGCAACTACGAGTTATTATGAAGGCCAATTAACACAACAAAATAACGATATGATAGACAAGTATAGATGTGGTATTGTTTCATCAAAACCAGATTATATGCATGCAAAACAAAACAGCTGTAGATTATCTTAGCAGCCGGATTATCAATAGTTTCGCTACAACTTGTATTCTTGTGAACGCGTATGGAATTAATCCCTCATTTCCCTGATCTGTACTAGTTGTAGTATTCGCATATGCATAGTTTGAGAAACGAAAGAAGTAATCCCATCAGTAAAATAGAAACAATTGGGGAGATCCGCTTCTCCACAAATGAAAATCAGAATTGCTAATGACCGGCGACGGCGTGTTATTTAAATGGGTATTACATTTTGAAAAACAATTTATACAGTAGATATTCTATGTGTTTCCTAAATATTATATACTGATAATTATATTTTAATCTGATATATAAGATATAAGGATTATTAGTATCTATATGTACTTGTATCAGATAGGTCTCAAAGTGGAGACACGTATTTTGAACCACCCTGTATACTAGATTGGATTGTGATGACGATGACGATGACATGTTTATACAATATACTGGCGATGATGTGCTTTGGATAAAATTCAAGAGTGGTGTAATTTCAACTGATACTGTATATCTTTGTTTATGTTACGTTTTACCAGCGGGCACAAGCAGACAACCATTTGTTACCGTTTCTGTGTTCGATAGGTTACTTAATGATATGACCATGTTACAAGAAACATATAGTAAGTGCTCCTTTAATTATTTGCGGGGATATTATATATGAACGCGCGAACTTGGAATAATCCAAATTATGTTATTGATGATACTTCCCATTGTATTCCCTTACCGGACGATTATATTCCAGATGAATGTATGCCGCGTGTTTCGATAAGGGTTCCTTTAACAAGATGGTAGTTTATTACTCGATTTTTGCAAACAGTCTTCTTTGCGCATAGTAAATGGTAGGTGTGGTGATGACTTGGGAGTAGGTACATTTACTTGCAAAACATCTCGCGGCCAAAGTCTGGTTGAATATTTCATCGTCAGTTCAGAATTGCAAAGCACCATTAATTCATTTCACATTAATTTGCTGACCCAAATATTTTCTCAGATCATAGTGTGATCTGTGTCTATTTTTATACATGATCCTGATTTAATGCATACATGTAGTATATTAGTGGATGATAAGTCTGTGAACAACCATTGCAATTACTGTATTAATTGCTGATCTTGACAGCTCACTGGTGCATGCAGATGATACTACTGGTACTAATGATAACACATGTATTAATGGTGATACCATAGTGTCTACTTTGTGTGGTATATTGGAAGACACTGCTGATTCATTTAGAAATAACATGTATACACGTGCACACAATAATCACGTGATAAATAAAACTACATTACCTTGGTTTAATGATGCATGTATTGAGAAGCGGCGTATTTTATATGATACATCAAATATTTATCGACATAATCAATCGGATCGCAACCGAGAGCGCATGGTTACGGCTAGATCTGTATATATGTCTGATTTTTTTTCAATTAAAATTATTCAAATTAAACAATGCTAGACTCACAAATGCGACCGAATATTGGAAAGTGTTAAACGGTTGTGCTAATTCGACACAACATAATATTCCAGTGTCTGATTTTATGCAAAATATTAAAGCAGTACATAGTCCAGATAGTCCATTGTTGTTCCCGATGACGATGTTATTCATTTGAATGATATATATTTATATATTAAAGGTTAAATGCAGGTTATATTTTCAGAACCGAGTGTTCATATAAGTAGTGACAAAATCAGATCTGCAATAACATTGCTAAAAGCTGGTAAATGTAGTTGTCCAGATTAGTTATTAAATGAATTCAACATAGAAAGTGCTTCGACATTTACCCTAACTAGAGTATTCAACACAGTTTTCGAAAATTCCATACTTCCCGGCAGCTTGGTCTACTGGTATATTGTCCCACTTCATCAGAAGGGAAACATATCAAATGTTGATAATTATCGTGGAATTACGTTACTTAGTACATTAGGAACATTGTTTACCAGAATAATGAACAATAGATTGGCAACGTGAGCTGAATCTTATCATGTCTATGTTGAGGCACAAGCCGGTTTTATATCTGGTATGGGTACTGTAGACAATAATTGTATTGTGCTTTTGTTGTTTTTGCTAAAGCATTTTAATATGTGGTAAGAGATATATTGTGGCATACGCTTATAAATCTCGGTGTTCGAGGACAAATATTAAATATCATGATGTATATGTACAAACTGACTAAATCTAGAGTTAAATGTAACAACCAGTACAGTGGTGAATTTATTATTCACACTGGTGTGCGACAAGGCGAGTGCCTATCACCATTCGTATGTGCAGTGTATCAAAATTATGTAGAACATGACTATGTCGTAAAAGGTGCTAGTGGTATAACTATAGACTGACTAAACTTGTTATGCAGATGATATTGTGATTTTCGCCGAATCTGAAAATGTTTTACAACCTTGATTAAATAATTTACACGTATTTTGTCCAATATGTCGTCTGAGTGTAAACACTCTAAAAACAAAAATCATGATATATAGAATAGGTGGTATGTTACAAAGAAATATTGTGCTTACCTATCGTGACATGGAGATATAAATTATTAGCAAATTTATAATTTCTAAGTATTGTCTTTACTATATATTCTTTTGCAGAAGCTACAAACATGTTGGCTGGGCGAGGAGGCAATGTGGTTTTTAAACTTAATACATACTTATATCAATTTGTAGATGTGCCTGCTAAGCAAATCCTAGATCTGTTTGATAAACTTATTATTCCTGTTATGATGCAGTTATGACCATCAGTATAATTATATACATGAACTTGGAGGACATATACATCTTTTCAGAAGTCATTGATACTTTTAGACACAGTTGTCACATATTCAGTTTGACACAGTATGAAATACAAATACTACATTTAAGCGATGTTCTCTATGCTGTTATCCGAAAAGAATGACGTCATATGCCAATCTGCTCGATTAATTTCGTGCAGATGTGTCGAGTAGAGCATGAGTTATGGTTTGAACAATGCTATAAAATACGAAAATTAAAACTAGTTATCAGAAGACAACGATGCACGCCTGACGGTGGTTTAGTTCAAACGAATATCAAGAGGCTACGTGAAAGGAAATATAAATTAAAAGAACTTTCCCCAATGTTAAGGCTGCTGACCCTTTGCTAAAATGCGAATTCAGTACACATTGCAGTAAGTTTACCTGCACATTATCATACATACTGTATAGAATCCAGTGACGTATACGCAGTTATATGAGTGTATTGTTTCTCTTGTATACTTGCCTACTATGCGAGTAAATAAAGCTTTGCTTGTGACAGGTGTACTTCCAATAATATACAGTGCATCAGTTTCACAGTTTACACATTGAAATTTCTTTTATTTTGTGAGTGATGGTATACAATCTCAGATATCTATATGTTTGTGTAGTCTGCCGACATACTATATATAGGACGTTGGTGTTATATATATCCGGGACGTATTGCACCAAATTTTATTAGATTGTCTTCCTCATTATTTGCTGTATTTGTCAAACGCTCCAAGTGGTAAAACTGTCCGATAGCATGTACATTTTATAATGGCGGATACTGCAACTCAATTCTCTGTATCTGTATAATATATACTAAGAAAAACAAGGTCAGATATACTTTATATATATATATTTATTATATACCTACCCATGAAATACATAGTTATACGATGTAAATAAAAGTCATATGTTCTCATCGATGAAATAAACAACTTCCGGTGAAAATACGACTACTTCCTCTATCTATATTCATAACGCGCACCTGAAAGAAAACAGTGCAAATAGGCTGCAAATACACATCCATTGCCGTATACAGTCTAAAAAACTGCTAATTTACATGGAGCAGTATATAATAAATAGAATATTCATATTTTTGCAACGAATATGACATATATGTTCATCTCGTGGTGTGAAATGTCCTATAACGGCACTCGAGAAATATGGACATTTCACACCACTCGATGAACATATATGTCATATTCGTTGTAAAAATATGAATATTCTCAATGTAGTCACATGTATCATGCTACTACTTTCGAAACAAAATATCATATTCTATAAAGTCAGTACCAAGGTGTACTGCAAGTCAGACATCTGTGTATTTTGCCAATATTCTCAAAATATACAGCATATGAGTATGACGTGTATTCATGTCCTAGATACTGCACACTACTAGATAGAGGATATGTGTTTTCTTCAGTGTAAGATCGAATTTTATTTCATCGAGTGGACGAAAAATATCGGATTTTCACGAGTGGCGAAGCCACGAGTGAACATGAGTGAAAATCCGACATGTTTCTTCGCTACTCGTGAAAATCCGACATTTTTCGTCCACGAGATGAAATAAAATCGATCTTACACTGAAGAAACAAATATTCTATTTCTTTTATGACTATATAACGCCCCTTTTACCGATTTTTGAATTATTTAATTATTTTATGTTCCCGCTAGATACCTCCAGTTTCTATCGTAACCCGTGGGGTGCCTCAAATTCCAATTTCACCTTTAACACGCCGCATTACAAAGTAGTTACATTTTTGTGGAGGAGATTTATGACTAACAGAACTATCCCGTGTCTATAGAAGATACTAAATCATATTAATATTAAAAACTAAATACGCTTTAACATAAATTAACAATTCGATGTGAATACTTTATGGATTTTCTACGCAAAAATACCGCCATGGCAACAGCAAAGTGCGGAATAATATGTTACATTAATATATAATCATGAATATATAATGAGGCGAGAAAACGAAAGTGCCGCCATATTTTATTTTATGTTCATTCCAACTAACAAGAATAGTGTCACAACAAGTTGTTTAACAGTGTTTTGAACATAATGTTATGCCTGCACACATTCCCTATTCACTGTCGCTGTAGTGCATTAGTCTTTGACAAGGATCACAGGCGAGGAATGAAGTGGATAATCATATCGTGTTACGAAAACTGATGTCGCCATTTTAGAAACAACGGTCAGGATTCGTGTTATTTTGTTTGGATAGCGAATGGTTCGAAAACGTGAAGCTAACATTTCCGTTGAATGTTGAATGAACAAAACATCCTGGAGAGATGAGAGACTGGTTGGCGCCTTGATTAATAATAATATTCATTCGTGCGACATGTGTAAAGTAGGTGGGTGGGGTATGTTTTCTCAGATGTTGTATTTTAGATTCTGTTTTTTGTTGGTTACAAAGTATGTCGGAGATGTTTCTTGTTTGCATAAGTGTTCAAATGGCTGCAGTTCTTTAAATAAACTGTTAGCATTTTTTTAGTGGCTCTATATTTGTATTATTTGATTTTGTGGCACGCCATCATCGGTCAACTTTTGGATCAGTTTTTTTCTGGCACTGAAAGGAACAATAATAAATTTAATTAATTGTTAATTCTCAAGTTGCTTTTCATTATTTTTGCTCATTGTGTAGCACTCTGTTTCGATTTGTCAAACTGAAATTACTGGTATGTGGACAACTCTCGGTGTTTTATCTTTCTTTTTGAGACATCCTGTCAAAATGTAGTTGCGAACGGTAACTTGCATTCTACTCCTGTTCCATCCGTAGGCTGAGTTACGATTCCACTCATATGCCTTCTCTGCAGAATAGCGAATCGGATCTGATTCGCACTTTAGCAGTTAATTGTGACATATTATTTTCGGAATTTCCATCTGAAAAAAATATTAGTATTATAAAAGTAATACATGTGTACATACTAATAATTCTGAAACAAATTTTACTATTGTAGAAGGTTTAGATAATTATTTTTTGCCTTTACAAAAAATGGACCCCATCTTAACTTTTACATGTTGAAATTTGGCTGCCGCTGACTGGATCACTTGTTGATAATAGCTTTAAATTTACTTTATCAGGTCAACTACATATGTAAATTTATGTCATAGGTACTTGAATATGTTATATTCATAATATTAACACTCATTTCAGTTCAAAAATATACAAAATCGTTCACAATTAACTGCTAAAATGCGAATCGGACCTGATTCGCTATTCTGCAGAGAAGGCCTATGAGTGGAATCATAACTGTGGCTACGGACGGTACGGGAGTAGATTGCAAGTTACGGTTCGCAACTAGTCAAAATGATGATTGAAGATTGAAGATGTTTGTTTACTTATTGTTCTCTGAAAATAATGAAATTTCACGATATATGTGGAGGTTATTTTCACCACTACCATTCAACGAGTTAAATTTGACATGCTTTTCTCTGACTAGAGATTTATAGAGATTTAGGATAAATGACAGAATTCTGAAATATATTTCAGTGTCGCTCTAGTGGATTACACAGAAAATGTCAACGTTGTCGTACAGGTTGCAAATTTCCGTTCTTGGTGCGACTGTTCTTTTGAATATAAAGTAGAACAGTTGTGTCGCAAGCATAGATACAAGCACCTGACTCAGCACGGAGAATTTCAAGATCAAGAATGAAGATTAACAATTCTAATGGAATTCAATGGATTACACAGAAAATGTCAACATTGTCGTACAGGTTGCAAATGTCTGTTCTTGGGCGACTGTTCTTTTAAATATAAAGTAGAACAGTTATGTTACAAACATAGATACAAGCACCTGATTCATCACAGAGAATTTCAAGATCAAGAATGAAGATTGCTGGATAATTTAAGATATTCATCATGTTTTATTTGTTATTTTGATTACCATTACTCTTTTTTTTACTAAACATGCTAAGTGTAGGGCAATTGTGTTATTTGAGGGTCCTCATGTTTAATTCGTATCTATTTCCGAAAGCAAATTGTCCAGTTCCGCGATTTCCTCCTTCCTCCTTCGGTAGCAGATAACAATTGTTGCTCGGTGCGCGCATCCAGCAAGGGAGCTAATCACAGGGGTGCAAGGGACATAATCATTCAACTACTAAAATTCCCCAGTTGGGCGTAGCCTAAGAAAGTAGTTCGGCAAAACTGTGACTTTTCGAAATCGATATTTCACGGGCGCATCTGGTATTTCACGGGTGTAAGATGGATTTCGATTTCACGGGTAAAACACGGTAATTCATGGATAGTCATAAACGAAATGTCAACACACAATGCCATATGTACCGTCCCCATTCGAAACGTTAGTGTAGTATACATGCACATGTGCATGCATATTAGAATTGTATGTAATACTATAGTACAGTATTTGGGTATGTACGGTATGTATCGTGTGGTCTGCCAAGTCAAAGCACAGGCATTTGGCGTGTCTCGGCTTTCATCGGTATAACTATATCGGTAAAGCCGAAACACGCCGAATGAATGTGGGTCAAAGTGACACACTGTGCCCATTTCTGTATATGAGGGTATTTATAACGGCGATTAGTGTTGTTAAACACACTGTTTTAAAGGCGTACTAATTATACTCAATTATGATGTTTAATTTATTGAAACTGTTTGTTTTTGTGTTATGCAAGATTATACAGTTTACAGCTTTCTGTATTCAAATTTGTGTACGATTTGTTTTGCATTTGTGGCCGGACTGGCTCTAGTTCCCCATTTACTCGGGAAACCTCTCCGAAAAGGCGGGTATAGTGAGTCTGGTTGTTCTCTATCTGGAGCGATTTCACTAGTCACAGTGGGATGGGCAGAAATGTAAATACAATATTTACCAGAGAATTATTTTAATATAGTTTACATGTACAATGGCGATGTGAAGAGTAATGGCGTAGAATGAAAACGTGCCCAATACAAGTCAATACACGGATCCCGATACATACATACAAAATGCATTCCAGTGTTAGTCAGGTGACAGGTGAACAATAGTGCAGCCGATAAGTACTGAAATAGAATAGTTCAGTATGCTACATAAAAGTATTACATTTTACACCATTGAATAACTACAGGTACGACTACGCTATAAGTACGCTTAAGGCAGATGACACTGGTTATAGATTGGATGTGAATATAAATAACAAAAACACAGGTTTTTGTAATATTTATTTCTATACAATAATTTCAACTGCCACACATTGTCACTTTTTAAAAAAAATAGAAACATATTTAACAAATCGTAAATAGTTAATACATATATACGCACCCCCTATCTGGATCCCTGGATTATAAGGATCAGTTGAACGAACCTTCTTCACTGCCACGTTTCAGGCTTTGGTATTGTTTGCAACATGTCTGGTTCATGGAATGGATCTGCTGACAACTGAGCAGAAGGCGTATGTGGGCCAGGACGTTGTACTTGAGTGTCCGCTGACCCGGTTATATGATGTGTCGTACCCTGGGTGGCAGGCACTATTTGCTACAGTGTATACATTAATGGGAGGAGAGATAAACCCAGATTTCGTCGACCGTGTGTCGTACTCTGCGGACAATACAAGCATCGCCATTACGAACATCACCACGAATGATGGTGGTACATACAGATGCATTGCGTGGGTCAGTGGAGGCATTGTTGAAGGACGGACCACACTGCATCTACGAAGTACGAAATAGAGGAGATATCATTATTCTTCAGCAATCAAATTAAACATATAATACCATTACAGACCGTCCATACACCCGCGTAGTGATCTCCAACCGAGCCGGACGGCACCGTAGTTGAAACTGACATGTAACTTGTAGGTATACACAATAACATTACAGTCCGCCAAAAGACGCCGGTGATCACAAACCTTCAGTCTGGTGGCACCGTGGTGAGAACTGAACGCCGGCGGCTGGTACTAACATATGCGTTATTCTGGGCAAATACAATAACATTACAGTCCGCCCACAGTCCCCAGTGATCATCAACCTACAGCCGGGTGGCACCGTGGTGGGAACTGAACACCGGCCCCTGGTACGAACATATGCGTTATTCTGGGCAAATACAATAATATTACAGTCCGCCCACATTCTCCTGTACGCCGGCCCCTGGCATTATTGTGCATTATTCTGGGCAAATATAATAACATTAGATTCTGCCCACAGACACCGGTGATCACAACCCTACAGCCGGACGGCAACGTGGTGGGAACTGAAGACCGGCCCCTGACACTGATATGTACATTGGTATTGGTGTTTTAAAAATTATAACATTACAGTCCGCCCACAGACCCCGGTGATCACCAACCTACAGCCTGGCGGCAACACCGTGGTGAGAACTGAAGGTTGGCCCCTGACACTGACTTTACATTAGTCTGGGTATATACACTACCATAATAATGATTACAGTCCGCCCACAGACCCCGGTGATCTCCAACCTATAGCCGGAAGGCACCGTGATGGGAACAAAAGGCCGACCCCTGTCACTGAAATGTGCTTTATTCTGGGTATACAATCACATTTCAGTTGTCCACAGACCGGGTGATCACAAACCTACGGCCGGACGGTACCGTGGCGGGAACAGATGGCCGGCCCCTGACCCTGACATGTGCATTATTCTGGGTAGATACAAAAACATTATAGTCCGCCCACAGATCCCGGTGATCTCCAACCTATTGTCGGACGGCACAGTGGTGGGAATAGAACGCCGGCATGTGACACTGATATGTACATTATGCTGGGTATATACAATAGCATTACAGTCCGCCCACATACCCCGGTGATCTCCAACCTACAGCCGGGCGGCATCGTGGTGCGAACTGAAGGCCGACCCCTGACACTGACAGTTACATTATTCTAGGAATATACAAAAACATTACAGCCCGTCCACACACCCTGGTGATCTCCAAACTACAGCCGGGCGGCACCGTGGTGGGAACAGAAGACCCGCCCTTGACACTGACATGTACATTATTGTGGGCATATACAATAACATATTACAGTCCGCCCACACACCCCGGTGATCTCCAACCTACGGTCGGACGGCGCTGTGGTGGGAACTGAAAGCCGGCCACTGACACTGACATGTACATCCAAGGGAGGCAACCCTGCACCAACCGTGACCTGGTACCACGGCACCACACATTCTATTGCACTGAACAGCTCAAACACGGGACCACTGGATGGAGATCGGTATACTATCACCGCCTCCTACACGTTCACGCCGGTCCGGGCTGACGACGGCGACGACTACATCTGCCAGACGTCGTACACCTCACCTACGATAGACGTCCTGGATTCCGTCAACACGAAACTCCGCCTCAATTGTAAGTATTCACCCGGTGATTGACGAACATAATGTTAGAAAATCTTACTCCACAGAACGTGATTTGTTCTGTAACTCGTATCATGTCTCTTACATCGTGTTTACATGTACACACATGATTTAATATCTAATAGGGTACCATCTGTCATATATATTTATCGGCCAATAGTTAACAACCTGGTATTATGATTGCAACTATTATTTGTAACGTGGGTGCAATGTATCTGATATATTGAGTGTCTAAGGTATAACATCTAAATACATACCGTATAGCAGGTGACTTGCTATAAGTATATACAATTCTCCTTTACTGGCACTAACATGAAAATTACTTTTAACAAAATAATGGGAACACGTTTGAATAATAGCTACAATAACAAAGCAGCTTGGCTGATGGATGGCGAAATACTTTAGCACGAGATCCATGTCGAGCTTTTTAGTTACGTACATGATATCCCTTTTGCTGTAATCCTCCATGTTATAACAATTTTCCAATGAGTATACAGCAGCAAATAATAAAAGCGCATGACGATGACTCTGAGACGCTTTTCGTGACACGTCGGTATTTGTTTTCGGAAAATGTTTAGCTTTTACGATATCTAGTTATGTGCATTGTGCATTTGGTCCACTGCCCGATGCACATCTCATTATTTTAAGACGTTTATATTGTAGTATTTCAAATTGTTCCAATGTGTTTCAAATGTAATGTGTGCCGACAGAACCCAATTTTTTTAATTTCTGATAAATTTTGACAGTTTTCAGAACATTACTCGCAATTCATGGGATTAATATTTTGCATTATTAACATAAATAATTTAAGTACTTTATTAGGCTGATGTGTTGTCTTCCATATTGTATGCCCAACATTTGGAACAGTGATTCCCATGAATCTAAATCAGGTATATACTCAACTGTTGATGTTCTTGCTTTCCATGCAGTGATGCCGCCACCGCGCATAGTGGAGCAGATCAGTGACTATACTGAGCATTCAATCACATATATCTTAGTGGAACAGGTTGGTGGTTCGCCATAACATTGCCACAGGCAGACCCTAATGGTCATTGCAGATCATTGACTATACAGAGCATTCAATCACATAGACCTTAGTGGAACAGGTTGGTGGTTCGCCATAACATTGCCACAGGCAGACCCTAATGGTCATTGCACTGCTATATTCCTATAGTGATGCCGTCACCGCCCACAGTAGAGCAGGTTGCTGACACTCCATAACATTGAACCAGGTTAGACCCTAGTGTTCATTGTCCTGCTATTTCCTGCAGTGATGCCGTCACCGCCCACAGTGAAGCAGGTCGGTGTTTCCGAGGCGGGATCCTCCGTGACGGTCCAGTGTACAACGTCCGGCTTCCGTCCCGCCACCGGTATCATCCTCACATGGACATACAATGGCAGTCCGATCCCACCTGTAGCGTTACCGTCAATCAGCGGTACAGACACGTACACGGCGACGTCCACACTAAAGTTTCCTGTACAGAATGCGGACAACGGAAGGAGGACTTACTGCATAGTGTCACACCCAACAACACTTGTGACACCACTCAAATCATCAACTATCATTGATGTCAATTGTAAGTATAGTGTGGTAATATAACTCCACTGTACTAGTCTGTACTATGACTTGAGCACGACAGTAGGTATAGTACATACACACTTGCAGATACACCGTCCATCAGCGGTACAGACATGTACACAGTGACGTTCACAACATGGTTTATTGTACATCATGTAGATATAGCAAGAACGCATGAATGTACAGTGTCAGATACAGCAACACTGTTGACACCACTTACAACATCCACATTAATTGATTTGCATGTGTATATTACATAGCTGTTAAACATGACATTACAGCCAACGGATGAATCAACGCTATGTCTCCTTGTATTACCGTTGTGGCTGATAACCCGGCGTCGACGTCCATCAGTTGGAGACGGACGTCCAGGGCGTGTACAGTTACTCAGCCAGCGTCTACCCAGACCACCCTGGTGTTGACGTCCTCGCTAGGACGACGACATTGAACGAACCTGTATTGGTCATAAAATATGTTTTCTGTAACGAGTTCATTTGTCTCTTTATTACACCAGTGGTTTATATAATAAATTGCTGTACCTAACAGAGATACTCGTATGTTTAGTGTAAACGAACATATCTCTTCCTATATTACAGATACTCATGGGTCGTAAATGTTGAATCACTGATCGTGTATCATCCTCTGCTAGTTGACTGCTGTGCAGTTATCAATACAATTGACACATCTTCTGTACTTATAGCTAAGCATTTCCCTTTTCCTTACAATAACTATTCATGCCTCTGATAGATGCTTTGTTGAAACACCATTAAGATGAAACGTTAACAGCATTTTTCAAATTAGCATTTGTTTTGTATACATCTACATGTAATAGAAATTACCGTGTATATATCAATATAAAAAACAACAACAGTATATTGTGGTAATTGATTATCTCTCCGAGGAGGACATAGCATTATGTAATTTGTGGATGTGACTGGAGAAATGGGGCTTATGGGACTTGTGACCGGTGTAGTTCCTGATTAAAGAGCACACTCATGTAGCCTGATAGCTCTGTACATTTCTTGTGAGAAGCATACTAGGTGTTTCATTGATATCGTGGCGAACTGTGCAGACCCTGATCAGACTGCTGATCACTGCCACATTTTATGTTATAATGCATTTAGTTACGGAAGTGTTCTAGATGATAAATACATAAAGACGAACCATACAACAACAATCAACATATTTCTGTCATTTAAGGCACGAATATTGGTTCTGTCACAGATGCTAGTGACGTGGCAGGGTGTTCCTGTGGTGACGGAGCCGCCATTATAGGAGGAATAGTGGCGGCGGTGATTGTTGTCGGCGCTATCGTAATCGTCGTCTTCTACAAAAAGGGATACCGAATCAGGCATATTAGGTAGAATAACATGTGAGCATCTGTATGCTACTATTACTATGCCAGTATAATTACAGTCTGATTGTTCCTCCGTCCGTCAACTTGTCCAAAAAATTACGTAATGGACATAATGTATGTGGTTTTTATGTAAAGACAACAACGTGATATTCCACAGATGCTTTCGTAGGATGGTCTTCCGTAATGTGGGTAATGCACGACCCTGCGACACCCGCTAGCACAAGCTCAGGAAAATATACTTAGTATAATAGACTATAGTTAATTACCAAACCTGAACATTTGCGACAGAGATTTTGTTTCCGTTCACTGATAGGGTTGATATTCCGCAAATACTTTCAAGTGTTGGTTGTCTAGCATCTTCTGCATAATCCATAACCATTGTGCTCCAACGTTCACAAATGTCAAGTTCACAGTCTTATTCACCAGGGTTAATTTCAGATATTGTCTGTTTCAATTATCATAACATTTTGATACTTCACACATGAATTGCTCCAATTTCTCTCTCTCATGGTGCGGCACCTTTTTCATGCCATGGTCGATGCATTACATAATTATGTTTGCACCAACACACAACATGGGGGTAATATGTAGGTCGTTTTCAGTACTTACTAGTTACATACTATTATATTATATGATAACAATGAATGTTAAGCAAAGGTCTTGGTAAATGAATGTTCAAACAGAATGTAGTATCGGTCCAACCCTTTATTTACTGACAAATGTACTTACATATACATACACTGGTGCATGCTTATCTATCTTGCACACAAATACTTGTTTAGTTAGTGGATACTATTGGTATTTATGTCCTTGCATTTTATTCTACTTCCGTAGGTAAGGATGAGACGAAATACACGGACAGATAAGATGTATGTACGTAAAACAGGGATGAGTTGTGGTCTAGTAGTTAGATATGGCTTCCAATCTGTTGGTTGTAGGCTCAAACCTCGTCTAGGGCATCAACAATACTTTCATAGTATCTCCATCCAACTGGTCTGTCGGCTGAGACTTTAAACTGTGGTCCCGTCTCTATAAATTATGACCTCAGCTGTTGGTGGGACGTTAAAACATTTCACTTTCACTTGTCACTGTACGTAACAGCTCTATCATACACATATGTACTATCGGGTAACTATGCATGCTAAATAGAGACTAGTAGGTTAGTGCCGTTTCTATGCCACGCCAGATATATTTCCCATTCATTGCACTAACCTACTATTCTATTTATCCCGTCAATATTACAAATAGCTTTAAAATGCAAAAAAATAACCTCAGTCGCATCCTCAAAATCTGAGAATCCACTAGTATGGCAACCGCACATATTCATATGCAGTGATTAGGTCGTATTGACAGGATATCAAAAATGATTCACGGCACCGTGCTTCACGGCACATACGCACGGTGTTGATGGGATAAAATACAAATATTACAACCAGAGGAGGTCGAAATTCAATTAATGGGTCAGTGGAATATGAAAGCTTACTCCCGTATTGAACTAAGTGTTCTACAACAGTTAATTACTCGTAAGAGGCAACAACATAAACATCGTCCATTGGACATTATTGATACGTGCATCATGTCTGGCTCACATTTACTACTATAGCATCATTCTACTAACCTTCGCTTGTAATACACCGACATGCCATAATCTATGTAAACTGTTTGTTTATGTGGACATTACAGTGCGCAGACCTACGCAAACGACCTTGTAATGGACGAGGTACAAGCGCAACGCGGTTAGTACATCCTCAGTTTACATGTATGTATGCTGTAGCTAAGACACCAACGAGGCTGGCTCCAGATGCAAGGGAAAGGCGGTTCAATAGTCAGAATAAACACGGTGACAACGTTTTGGTTTTAGCGATATGTTTTAAGAATTATTTCCCAATGTACACATGATCGTCAAGATCGCTCTACACAATAATATACACCATACATATGGCTGTGACTGGAGAAATGGGGTTTATGGGTTATGCGACCAGTGTATAATCAGATCAGCCTGTGCATCCGCACAGTCGGATCAGTATCTCCACCATTCGCCATTCTATCAGGCATACACCCGCCAGGCTTGTAACAAGCAATATATATATTTATGAGGCTACAGGCGTGTGTTATTTGATCAGGAGCTACACTGGTCACAACTCAAATAAGCCCCATTTCTCCAGTCTCAGCCACAAATATGGCAATGTTCTCTAAGCTAGACGAACGAGTCGAACAAGCCATTCTCATTTCGATTCCCTACATTGTCGGAAAGGCGGCTCGCCATGATCATGACCGCATGAATTGTAAGTGGTTATAAATTATAAGCAGCGTATTCATCAGGAAAAGACCCATGCTCCACATCCGACTGTGAACATTTTATATCGGTATGCATCGTGCTTCCATTATTGTCTATATCACACTATGTAAGGTCGGTTAAGTCAACTCAACACTTGGCTACGATATTCGTCGATCATATCCGTGGGATAAAACCAATGTGAACTGATCTTAGACTAGTTGTTGAGTATATAAGTGTCCCCTTATGAACAGACCACAGTAGTAAACATACTCATATGTTACAATACTTAGTAGAGTTCATTGCTTTGAGACCGGGCGTCGGTAGTAAGACCGACCATTATTGCACTGGTACCAACTGTTAATGAAACATCCGCCATACAATAATTTAGCAATGTAAACTGTAGCTGGAACATCCGTAATTGACTCATTTAGCCATGTAAACTGTAGCTGGAACATCCACCATACGGTATTTAGCCATCATGTAAACTGTAGCTGGAACATCTACCATCCATACGATCGTTTAGCCATGTAAAATGTACGTGAAACATCCACCATACGATCGCTTAGCCAAGTAAATGTTAGCTGGAACATCCACCATACGATCGTTTAGCCAAGTAAGCTTTAGCTGGAACATCCACTATATGATCGTTTAGCCATGTAAGCTGTAGCTGGAACATCCATCGTATGTTCGTTTAGCCAGTATGCAACCTGTAGCTGAAACATCCACCATACGATCGTTTAGCCATGTAAACTGTAACTGGAACATCCACCATGCGATCGATTAGCCATGTAACATGTAGCTGGAACATCCACCATACGATCGCTTAGCCATATAAACAATAGCTGGAACATCCACCATATGATCGTTTAGCCATGTAAGCTGCAGCTGGAACATTCATCATATGATCCTTTAACCATGTAAGCTGTATCTGGAACATCCACAATGCGATAATTCAGCCATGTAACCTGCAGCTGGAACATCCACCATACGATCGTTTAGCCATGTAAGCTGTTGCTGGAACTTCCACCATACGATCGGTTAGCCATGTAAGCTGTAGCTGGAACATCCACCATATGATCGTTCAGCCATGTAACCTGTAGCTGGAACATCCACCATGCGATCGTTCAGCCTTGTAACCTGTAGCTGGAACATCCACCATAAGATCGTTTATCCATGTAAACTGTAGCTCGAACATCCACCATACGATCATTTAGCCAAGTAAGCTGTAGCTGGAACATCCATCATACGATATTTTAGCCATGTAAACTGTAGCTTGAACATCCATCATACGATCATTTAGCCATGTAAACTGTAGCTGCAACATACATCATATGATATGTTAGCCATTATGTAAACTGCAGCTGGAACATCCACCATGTGATCGTTTAGCCATGTAAACAGTAGCTGGAACATCCACCATACGATCGTTTAGTCATGTAAACTATAGCTGGAACATCCATCATACGATCTTTTAGCCATGTAAGCTGTAGCTGGAACATCCATCATACGATATTTTAGCCATTATGTAAACTGTAGCTGGAACATCCACCATACGATCGTTTAGCAATGTAAACTGTAGCTAGAACATCCACCATACGATCGTTTACCCATGCAAACTCTAGCTGGAACATCCACCATACGATCGTTTAGCCATGCAAACTGTAACTGGAACATCCACCATACGATGGTTTAGCCATGTAAACTGTTGCTGGAACATCCACCATACGATCGTTTAGCCATGTAAACTTTAGCTGGAACATCCACTATACGATCGTTTAGCCATGTAAACTTTAGCTGCATCACCTCCAACTGCGAAACATATAGGTATATCATAGCGCATGGCATCTCACTTGTGGAACAAACTGCCAAATGTGTTTATTGTGTCATCTCTACGAAACACGATCAATACTTCTCGTTGCAGTCTACGTCCTGTTACAGCGCAACTACGGTGGTATTTATGTAGTTACATCAACGGGGATCACACCTTAAAGCATCTGTAAGCAAACGCACACACAACATGTACGTGTACCGACATTCAGCAATTTTCATTCAAAAGAAGAGACGGTTCTTCTGTCGAGAGAAATTATTTGGACCAAGTTTAAACAAACTGTCCGATTCAAATTTCTCTGCAGAATGTTCTGAGTTACTAAACAAGTAATACTGATAAATTTGTTGGCGGGTTCGTCGTGGTAACGGCTGGAAAATGGCCATCATTAAAAGGAAGAAACCGCAGTCGTATTGATGAAAATAAAGATTTACCTGAGACCTCATGGACCCCGCCATTAACTGCAGTATAACAATAGATCATGTGGTCCGATACCCTGCTGTCGTATGTTTCAGGAATCGATGTATCAATGTCGGATAACCACATCGTCCCCAAAAGGTATATTATTTATCTTTCCTACTGTTTGCACGAGTGTTTCCGTTAATGTTAGTCATGATAAGTATAATTACATGTTACTGTGACCGCATAAATGGGACTTATGGTTTTGTCACCAGCGTAGATCCAGAGCAGCCTGTTCATCCGCACAGTCTGAGCACTGCTCACCATTCCATCAATGGAACATCCGTTATGATTCCAGCAATCAAAATAGATCGCTAACATGCTAGAGGACAGAGCGTGTTATTTGATTAGGATCTGTACAGCGCACTAAGCCCATAGCCCCATTTCGAAAGTCACTTCCATATATCGGTGTGATATACGTACACCACCGATGTATGGGCGTCTTCTGTTTCTACATGTATGTGATGTAATTGTGGTTTCTATTCTACTGCAAGAATCACTTGTCTCACGTCAAGGACAGAACTAACGACATAAGTAACAAGACAATCCATGAAGACTTTTCAATCCGTCCGTGAATGCACATAATGACACCCGTGTACATATTTACAGCAACAATGCCCCAGCCACGTACATGTATGAAATGCTGGATTCCGCCGGGACCCACGACTCGATGGCTTACACTGATCTGGGACTGTATGGTGAGTACTCATAATTCACATGTTAAATTCCCATATGAAGATTCATTGCTGTTATTGCGAATAATTGATTTCATAAATGGAATATAACATAAAAATGATGCGCTGTAGCTGGGACAGGATTCTAAAACGAAACATGGGAAATCTACAATAATTTCATTTTGATACGTTGTGATCCTGCAAATGCGATATCCGACTGTACCTGACTGGAATTCAGTTTGTATTCACACGCGTCATATCTCGTTTATGTACATAAATAAATGCCGGAAAAATAGCCTGATTGTGTTATACTATAACTACATGTACTGATATGAGATATGCTGCCTTGATGCCTAAAATAACTATCTTCAATCGATTAGTATACAATGTCATGTATTTACATCCCTTAAGATTGGTCTGGAATATAATAACAACACTGGCAATAAGAGCAATAGTTTTATATTTATTTTTTCAGAATCGATTAATACGCAGGAAGAGGAATACGAAAACATGAAGATATAAGTCTCGTCGATTATGTTATCTGAGAATGCCTGTAGCCGATGTCACCAAAATTGCTATGCATACTTATCTAGCTAAGTATACTTTGAGGTAGTAATCATTTATTTTCCCGAAATGCATTATTTCATATAAAACTATCGACTGCATATATTTGATGATTAAAAGTATGCATACTTATTATACTGAATTTATTACATTATCACAGCCAAAATGTCTGTGATAATGTAATAAATTCAGTAACATAAAATTAATGAATTTATCCTTAAATTAAAAATTATTTCTCCCTCAAAGTGCACTTAGCAAGATAAGTATACTTTGTAATGTTGGTGAAATTGGCTACAGAAGTGAGCAGCAATGCATAAAATATAAACAATGAAGCATTGCGTAAATTACGGAAAGGGCAAATTATTGGGGGAGGGGGGCAATCATGA
Source organism: Conchocele bisecta (assembly GCA_029237695.1). Taxonomy (NCBI): domain Eukaryota; kingdom Metazoa; phylum Mollusca; class Bivalvia; order Lucinida; family Thyasiridae; genus Conchocele; species Conchocele bisecta. The sequence goes on along the minus strand of CM055270.1, from coordinate 69,453,381 downwards.
GCGCCCAAAGGTAGTGGGGTCCGGGGCCATGAAACGCCATTTCCTGCATCCACAGGGCCCAGTCTTGAGGGCCCAAATGGCCCGATGTTGCTAGTGGGGTTCGGTGGCATGCTCCATCGTAAATTTTGAAAATGTAAGAGGCGTGAAACGCCATTTCCTGGATTATCAGGTCCCAGTCTTGAGGACCCAAAGGGCCTGGAAGTTGCTAGAGGGGTCCGGGGTCATGCTCCCACGGAAATATTTTAAATTTAAGAGGAGTGAAACGCCATTTTCTGCATTCTCAGCAAGTTTGAGGATGATAATATGTGCTTTATTACGGAATTATTTAAAATTATTTGAGGGGGCAGGGCCGCCGCCCCTGTACAACTCCTGTCTCGTACATATACTTCCCGACTGGTTGTAAATACGACTGTATAGATACATGTATGCCCATAGTTCAAGTAAATTCATAAAATGTCTGCTCCACAGCGTACAGCCAAAGAATGTGGGTCTTTTTTATCGAAAGAAGTTAGGAGAATACAGATGGTCATCACTGATTACTGCGACATGGCTCCATAGTGATATTTAAAAATAAGTACGTGTATTATTTTTAGCCCCCATGTTAAATTCCCATAGGAAAATCATTTTTTCGCAATAAAATCAATATTTGATGGAATTTCATCAAATAATTATTTTGGGGCAGGTTGACTTTTTTGTTATTGATGAAAATGTACTTACTTTTAAATATTTTTTAGATTTAATGTGTTTAATAAGCCAAATGTTCGTCGGCATCAACACATGGAACATACAGGAATTGAAATGCGATGTTTGAGCTTTGTTTTGCTAAGTTTTACTCTGAAAATGTTGACGCCATTTACGAAAGATATTGTAAATTTTGTAAACGTATTTAATGAAATTACGCAGATGTCCGAAGCTACAAATCACATGACGTGTCTCATAGTATGTATGTGTGAGCGGTTCGACGATTGGGGTCAGTTCTTAATACTGCAGTGAGTACTGGTGTCAGCATACACTCTCAAACTTGTAATCACTGCATATAAAAGGTGTATGATCACGTGGTTACAACAACAACAACGTCGCCCACTCCAAAGTAAGTATTATTTGATATTTTCCTTAATATGCAACGGATTTTGATGAAATGTGGCGCAGCAAACTCATCTTCATGAGCTGCATTTGGTAGTCCAGTGAGTTCAGCACAGACGTATGTCGTTTTTGCGAAGAATCGATTTCAGTGTCAGTAGACACGGAAATATATTCTTCGCAAAAAACGACAGACGTTTGGGCGAAAATACAAAGACCACCAAATGCAGCTTAACAAGACGCGTTTGATGCGCCATATTTCATCAAAATCCGTTACGTAATATGGACAATATAAAAAAATACGTACCTTGAATTAGATGGATTCTGGAAGTTTCAGTACTTGTTGTTGTTGTTAGTACCACGTGATCATACACCTTGATATAGAAACGTAGTCGCCTGTCGTCGCACGCACGCTACACCCACAACATATACTTTCGAAGAGCAGTTTGGCTGCAACTAGAGAAATGGGGCTTATGGGATTTGATACCAGTGCAGTTCTTGATCAAATAACACTGCTGTGACCGGATAACTATCTGTATTGCTTGTTCGAAGCATGACATGTGTTGAGTGATGTAATGGCGAACAGTGACGAGTCGGATCAGAATGTGCGGATGCACAGGCTGATTTGATCTACACTGATTGTAAAACCCATAAGTTCCAATTCTCCAGTCACAGCCACAAATGGTAAAAAAATTATTAATAGTTTGATTTATTGTATACAAGTAAACGTATTAACATATACCACGTACTGAAATTAATTGTTTGAACGTGCGTGACGTCATGTGTTCACGTCATTTCTCGTCATACATCGCAAATATAACGACGCCATTCAAAGCAATATGGTGGCGTTTACGCAATGTAGATTCGGTATTGTATCTGATTAACTCCGATTTATTGACGATGATCTTCACGATTGGCGGGCTTTATATTTCTCAGTTGTAATAAAACGCATTACAATCATGATGTGCATGTCCGTGTCGTTGGTTACGTCGCATATACTATACAAATGGACACATTTCACCTGAATTGACGCGATTTACTGTCTGTTTCACGAAAACATGTGCAAAACAATGCAAAAACAATAATTATTTTTCATAATGCTAGATTTTTAAAAAATTTAAGAATGAGCCTTCTTTCTATTTTGTGATATTTGATCCAATTTTGATTTCATTGCGATAAAAATAATCCCCATGTTAAATCCCCACAGAGTGCATATGTTTATGGGGATTTAACATGGGGATTTTTTTCTAATTTCAGAAATTGTGGACAGATTTTCAAAATGAACCTTTTTGTTTTCTTAGCTAGATCATATCCAAGCTATCTAGCCAGGTTTTTTTTTACTCGTCCCACAGCTCCTGTACCTCCTTTCCCCCATGTTAAATTTGAATTTGCTGTTGAGACTGGTCAAGCAGAGGCCGCAATTAAGGGTCAAATGTGAAATAATAAAGTCAAAAACGGCACTTCATGTATATTAGGCTACTTCATGTGTATTAGGTTACTTCAGATATAAACAGCATTTATTCAACCCCCTTTATTATGCTACATGGAGCAATGATTGCGGTATAAAAAATAAATATATGGTTAGTGCCTTCGAATATAAAATATATTCGGTTTCGCCCGGCAACTTTATAGGAGCTCGCTAAAGCACGCCCCAATAAAGCTATCTAAGGCTCAACCGAATATATTTTATATTAGAAGGCACTAACCATATATGTACTATATTCGTGGATGCGCCATCCGGCTATGACACTTTATTTTTAACAAAACCAAGGTTTGCATAGTACCGCGAATAGAACGCCTTTTTGCCCAAATATTTGTCCCTCGTGTTGTTAAAGTGCAGCTCTTCCATGCAGTCTAAGGCGAAATGGTGATAGTGTAGAAACTTGTTGGCGAACATTTCCCGCCGCG
>CM055270.1:69409095-69449893 GCA_029237695.1 Conchocele bisecta | reverse complement strand
TCGTCAGTTTCTGGTACACCTGCGCTCGCACAAGACACGCCATGTGAAGTTAATATATTATATAGTTAATACATAATATATATGTACAGTGGAATCTCTCTAAACCGAACAACATTGTGACATCGATGTGTTAAATTATGACCGACTTCACTGTGAAATATCACTGAAGTTGATCAGTGTTCATGATTGCAATGCACACAGGTATGTGTTTCAGTGCTCTCACATCTGAATTACAGTGAAACCTCTGTAAACTGGACACCCTGGGGACCCCCCAGGGTGTCCGGTTTACAGAGGTTCCACTGTATATAAGAAGCTGTGCGATTTTACATGAGTATTACTTACTGTCATATGTTCAGTATGTGACGTCGAACGTTGAAGAAATGTTCAGAACAAATACATACGTACAGGCCATTTGGTCAACATTCGACGTCATTTGCGGAAAATATCGTAAATTATGGAAATATTTCACATACAATGGTGCAAAATCACATTAGCTTATTTCACACAAGCGTGAGACCTCGCGAAAAATGCGACACGTATGACACTGGCTTTAATTGTAATAGTGTTGACTGTAAGTTATTTGTAATTCGAATGTATGTTGGTGATGACAATCTGCCCTTGAACGTATTGTAATGTTCACAGTCGTGATACATGTACATGTATGCCTACACCACGCTAGTAGACGTGGTAGTTTGTGTTTTATCCCGTCAACACAGTGCGTATGTGCCGTGACACACGGTGTCGTGAAACATTTTTAATATCCTGTCAACACGACCTAATCACTGCGTATGAATATGTGCGGTTGTCATACTAGTCGATTCTCCGATTTTGAGGATGCGGCTGGGGTTATTTTTCTGCCTTTTAAAGCTATTTGTAGGTGTTGACGTGATAAATAGAATAGTAGGTTAGTGTCGTGAATGGGAAAAACTATCTGGCGCGGCATGGAAACGGGATGTGCTCGGCAGAGCCTCGCCCATCCCGTTTCCTCAGCCTTGCCAGATATTTTTTTCCATTCACGGCACTAACTTACTATTCTCTATATCCCTGTCCGTCCTGCCCCGTCTGTAACTCGTACAACGTATACTATATAGAGACTTGAAACTTGGTATGCAGCTTCCTTGTGGTACATTTATACTATGTAGATTCTCAAACTATATTTGTATCATGGATTAATTCCCCCGATTGGACTTTCACAATATTGCCATGTAACTAGTAAAATGTTTAAACCTTATTATAGATAGCCCTACTTTCTAAGCCAATCGCTGGCCAGTATCGGGCTACACTAATGTCACATATTGCAAGATATATGTATTGCAATAAATTTCTTAAAATCCAATATGTGAACAGTAACTTATTTGCCTAGTTTCTTGGCCAATGAGCATTTCGTCTCAATTAATCACATATTTGTCAGTATTAGTGGAATCAATATATAAAAGAAAAGGATCGAGATGTTGACTTTCGGCGGAAAGTATGACAATGTGTATATACAAAGTGTATGATCACGTGCTTACAACAACAACAACAAGTACCGAAACTTCCAGAAGCCTTCCGATTCAAAGTACTTTATTGTAAAGTAAGTATTTTATTTTGTCCTTATTATGTAACACATTTTGATGAAATATGGCGCATCAAACTTGTCTTGTTAAGCCGCATTTGATGGTCTCGGTACTTTGGCCAAACTTATGTCGTTTTTGCGAAGAATCGATTTCCGTGTCTAGTGACACGGAAATCGATTCTTCGCGAAAACGACATAAGTATGTGCCGAAGTCCCGGGTCCACCAAATGCAGCTCATGAAGACACGTTTGCTGCGCCATATTTCATCAACATCCGTTGCATATTAAGGAAAATATCAAATAATACTTACGTTGGAGTGGGCGAGCTTTCAACACTTTCAGCCATTGTTGTTGTTGTTGTAACCACGTGATCATGCACCTTGATATAGGGGTGTTTGAATATGCTGAATCGAATTTACCGAGGACGGAAGTGATCCGACGAATGCCTCCCTGTCAAAATGCACACAATCAATTTGCTACTGTATACATAATCCAATTAGATTCTAGAATGACAACAGAGCGTACCATTTTATACTAGGATTACTTTAACCCTTAGACCGCTACACACAACAATTGTCGTCTGCTGTTGCTTTATATCCAGCCTTATTTCTCAATAAAAACATGGTTTAACAGCACTTTAGAATCATTTCCAATACATCAAAATCCGTTGCATATTAAGGAAAATATAAAATAATACTTACTTTGGAGTGGGCGCGCTTTCAACACGTTCAGCCATTGTTTTTGTTGTTGTAACCACGTGATCATGTACCTTAGTTATGGGGCGTAATCATATCCGGGTGATAATTAGCATTGTGGGCGACTTGCAAACTCGAAGGTTGCTGCCATATTGCACTAAATCCAAATTAATTGTTATTAATTCAACTGTATGCAAACGATATTTATGTTATATAACTGGCTGTATTATGTTCTGTACATGCATAATGAAATGGATGTGCACACAAAACAGATGTATGTGTCTGACAAATGCTGCATATAGGGTTATGCTGAATCTGATATTCCGCGGAAACAACTATCCGAAGAATGTTTCTCTGTGAAAATGCAGGTATTCAATATGGCGCCAGATATGTTGTACATGTACTGTCGTATACGGTGGAACCTCTATAAACCGGACACCCTGGGAGGTCCCACTGTAAATCGGGCATATAACCATTCTGAAATGTATTGGCGTGCTTTGCAATCACGAGCATACATTAACATCTGAAATAAATTATCAAGAATCCCATCAAAATAAGATCACAGATGATGCATTGGTGTCCGGTTTAGAAAGGTTCCACTGTATGTGATTTCAATTCAACCTTTTATTCTTGGGGTTTAAGAATCCATGATGTAGATGAATATGTTAAATTGAAGTGTTCTACGAAACTTGTGCCTTTTGCATTAAATCCATGACAGCCACTAAATATGTGCGTTCGCCCATACATTCTTATAGAGAATAGTAGGTTAGTGCCATGAATGGGAAATATATCCGGCAATGCTTAGGAAACGGGATGGGCGAGGCTCTGCCGAGCACATCCCGTTTCCGTGCCGCGCTAGATATTGTTTTCACATTCACGGCACTAACCTACTATTCTATTTATCCCGTCAACACCTTAAATAGATTTAAAATGCAAAACAATAAAATCGGAGAATCGACCAGTATAACAACCGCACATATTCATACGCAGTGATTAGGTCGTATTGACAGGATATCAAAAATGGTTCACGGCACCATGTTCACGGCACATACACACTGTGTTGACGGGATAAATTTGAAATCCAAGAAAGGTCAGCGAACGTATTATTATGACGCGGGTATGCGTAATTAGACAGATGATGGTACCGAAGGACACCAGCGTCATGACCACTTGACCATTTAGCATATCCACTTTCTTCATAAACCTTCTCTGATCAATAGAACACTCTGCTAGTGTGTTTTGATATCAAATTTATCAGGCTCGGCTCAGAGTCAAGCCTGTTAAACATGATATCAACAAACACAAGATTGCTATCATCCATATTGCAAATATAGAATCAAGTAATGCATTCGGTCGGATGTTATTTCATGTGTTATCATTCATTTTATATGGGTACATGTAAGACATTCAAGTTGTGTATCTTTGAATGTGGGTGAATTCACAAGCCTGGTACTCTCTATATATGTACTACTGTATGTTTCACGAAACCTGCCCAAATGGTATGGCTATATAAATAATGCAAAAACAATGATTTTATTGCGAAAGAACAATTTCCACATGTTAAATCCCACATAATTTTGAAAATCGGTTCTAAAATGGGGATTTTTTTATAATTGCAGAAATACTACACCGATTTTCAAAATTTAACTTTTGTTTTCTTAGTTAGATCATTTCCAAGCAATCTAGCTAGATTTCAAAATCAATTTCCAAAATTGTTCATTCTTCGCAATAAAATCAATATTTGACCAAATTTCACGAAATAAATAGAAGGCTCATTCTTAAATTTTGCTAAAATTTAATATTATCTAAAAAAAATAGTTTTTGCATTGTTAATATGGCCGCACAATTTGAGCAGGTTTCGTGAAACAGACAGTAGTCAGTACCGGGTACATCCGTGTACTACCTTTATAAGATCCTTTAATGCCGAGGCTCGGATTATGATTCAGGCTCGCGAAGAATATTTCATCGGGAACGGTCACATTATACGCCCACTCGAGCAAGTGCCGCGCCACGGGGCTGTGCATCACGTAGTCCACGAAGGCGTGCTTCACCGTCACGTGCACCGAGCCCTTCACGGGCGTGATTCAGTTGGGCGCGGGCCCGACCGTCAACCAGCGCCTTGTGTCTGCCATGTAAAATATGCTAAGTACAGTACATATTGATGGTACATAGATTCTCACAAAGAATTTTACAACAATAAGAATAATACGCAAAATGCCTTTAACACTTTCACCCCTGAATATTTGAAATTGAATGCGAACTATCATGAACCCAGCCCATCTCAATATGCATTGTTTGTATACATTGGATATCAAGGTGTATGATCACGTGGTTACAGCAACAACAACAAGTACTGACACTTCCAGAAGCCCTCCGATTCAAAGTACGTATTCTTTTATTTGTCTATTATATAACGGATTTTGATGAAATATGGCGCATCAAACGCGTCTTGTTAAGCTGCATTTGGTGGTCTCGGTACTTTAGCCCAAACTTCTGTCACTTTTGCGAAGAATCGATTTCCGTGTTCACTGACACGGAAATCGATTCTTCGCGAAATTGACATAAGTATGTGCCGAACTCCGGGACCACCAAATGCAGCTCACGAATGCTGCGCCATGTTTCATCAAAATCAGTTGCCTATTAAGACAAAATAAAAAAAAATACTTACTTTGGAGTGGGCGCGCTTTCAACACGTTCAGCCATTGTTGTTGTTGTTGTAACCACGTGATCATGCACCTTGGTTATGGGGGGTAATAATACCGGGGGGATAATTATCATTGTGGGCGACTTGAAAACTCGAAGGTGGCTGCCATATTGCACTAAATCCAAATTAATTGGTATTAATTCAAATGTATGCAAACGATATTTATTTTATATAACTGGCTGTCTTATGTTCTGTAGCCCATAAGCCCGGCTTCTCCAGTCACAAATGACATCGACCGTCGACGAAATGTTCCGCATTTGCTTCTGAAACTTTGATTACTTCGATGTCACTTTGCAGAAAATATCACAGTTTCTGTGGCTTTTTTCATTAAACTTCGTACGACTAAAATGTTCATAAGTGTAAACGTATGATAGTCTATATAAATTTCACATTTTTGTGACACCATTTTCTTGTTAACAATTATTGGATTTACATTTATTGAGCATATAGAGCTACTATGTTCAATAAATGTAAGTCCATCAATTTCCAGACTATCATAAATTTGTATTTACGAATATTTTAGTCGTACGAAGTTTAGTTAAAAGGCCCCCTGCATGTTTGTTTCCGAAAAATCGCACATCGTCGTATTTGGCCGACGATACGGATTCGAAAATCAGTTGAATATTCCGTAAATGTTATCAAATACTGACATACTATTCATATGGAATTTAATGTTATGCATTTTCGAAAGAAACATTTGCATTATTTTTTTTACATCGTTATGGACGAAAACGTTTCTGACATTTACGAGAGCTAAAACCGTAGCGAGGCCAATTGACGGGTACTAAACTCCGCAACTCCGCAACTCCGCACTGGCATAGCATGTTCACGTCGAAAAATGGTTTGCTGCCGAGATGACTCTCAGCTATACTTAGAGCTATTCATAAACGCATGTTTCGTCTAGTAACCGGCGCAAGAAATGTGCGCCTGTTACGAGAGGAAAACATGCTTATGCAGTATCTTCTGTTCCGCGAACCAGGGGGCCGTTTCACTAAACATCGTACGACTAAAATGTTCGTAAGAGCAAATTTAGGATAGCCTGGAAATTTCAATTAATGGATTTACATTTATTAAACATAAGCGGCATATGCTCAATAAATGCAAATACAATAATAGTTCACAAGAAAACACAGTTAATTCAAATTTATAGACTGTCAACATTTTGCTCTTACGAATATTTTAGTCGTACAGTGTATGAAGTTTAGTGAAATGAGCCGCAGAATGTTCTGTATAGGGAAAAACCTCGGGTTATTGTTCTGCGTGTGGCTGAATGGGAATTCGTCGGCAATCCGGTGCCTATTTCGACGTGAAACATGTTACGCTGGCGCATTTTGCAGCACTAGTGCAATTAGTATGTGAACTTACATTTTAACTGTGGCCTCGACGTCATTGGTGCCGTCATACGACGTCAGGATCCTCACTAACTCGTAGTTCGTCCTGAGTGGAAACTCCTGACCAGTCAAATTTATAAAATACTTCCACGTCTTACTCCGAGCCCATAGTTGCGACATACACATACGTTCTGGTTATAACACCGACATTGCACCCCATTGAACGTCGATTCGTCTTGACGTCAAGAACACATTTTGAAAACAATCCGATATTGCCTTCATGGCGTTGAAAATTCCGATTTCTTGTCGACGTGTGTACAATAATAGTTCTGCGGACGGTATATTGCACGAATAGCCGCTCACTTTGCTCGACGTCTTTAAACATAAGGAGACTAAATGCTATAGGGAATTCTTCTACTACTTGCGTTAGCGAGCTCATGATATATCCCCGCTCCTCCGTAAACCGGGTACAGTTAGCCGCCAAAGTCATGTACTCCTTCAAGGAGATATTGGTGTGCATCGGCTGGGACCGCGTCAAGTTCAGCGCCAGCTGCAAGTCAGTTGGGTCGTCATCTATCAACTTTCTACAGCTGATACCTGGCACATTTCTGCTAACTTTAAAGTAATTCACCGCTGGTCTGATCACGGTACCCAGTGACGTATACTGCGTCACGTATATATGTAAGTCAGAACTATAACAACAACACAGACACTCGTGTACTGGACAACGTATGACGCCATTGACCGTTAGTAGCCTGGGTACAACGTCCGCCCGAAAATCCATTGTAGGACATTACGTAGTGTGTGGACTCTGATATATGCAGCAACAATGTGTATTATACAGCCACGATTTGCTCATGATTCCACAATTAATGACTGACTACCGTTTACACATTGTTTGTACATCGTTTTTCTATTTACAATTAGAAATGATGTTGTCGTTGGTTTAAACGTGTCACGTGTACACCAAAGAAACATGTTTGTTCTAACTTAAAGTTAAAAACAACGAAAACTATGTCAAAACGGTGTGTTTACATAAAATAACGATACTGACTTTAATGCATATCGTTTTCACTGTGTTTTCCATTAGTTCTCGTTTGTTTCGTTTGGGAACCTTCAACAAATCTTCGCTGTTGTATGTATCACACGTAGAGAGCCTGGGGCCGTTTCACTAAACTTCGTACGACCAAAATGTTTGATGGATTTACATTTATTGAGCATAGGCTGCACATATGCAGCCTATGTTCAATACATGTAAATCCAATAATTGTTTAAAAGAAAACACTGTTCATGTGAAATTTACAGACTATCATAAGTTTGCACTTACGAACATTTTAGTTTTACGAAGTTTAGTGAAACGGCCCCCAGTAGTCTGATGATATATATTGCTTGTTAGAACATGGCGTGTGTCTCATTGATGGAATGGCGAACAGTGCAGATCCTGTTCAGACTGTGCGTAAGATTCACAATATTTCTAACCATTCATTGAATATAACTTGGTTTTCTGGATGGTGCAATTTTAATTTCTGTGTAGCATAAAACGGTTAATATATAGAAAAGTACACGTATTATTTGATCACCCCTCGTATATTTTATGTTACTCTTGTTCGGCAGTATCATGAATCTGTTGACTCTGTCTTAAAAAATTACTATAGACCCCGAATAACCGATACTAATACTGCGTTCGTGCATGTGTGTATCAAGAGGCACCATTGGAGTCGGAGTTCAATAACTAAAGCGGTTTGAGCTGTGTCTGAGCTGGTGTCTCCGCTATTCAATATGCAGTATGTGTTTTGCCGACACACAGGGCGACTTACAGCCAGAAAATTCGTGTTAAAATATGGGACAGACGAGTCGCTAACAGATTTCGAACTAGGTTTTTTTGGTAACTTTCACTAGCTTTAAATTACTTTTTATCCACTTGGTATAAAGTATTTAAGTCTACAAAATTAATGTAAAAGTGTGTTTATTATAGTGTCACCCCTATATATTTGACTTATGATACACTCTATCGAACAATCAGTACTTCCCAATCCCTATCCTTTATGCCAGGCACCTGGCAAGAAGGCAATTGGTACCCTTATATTTAACTAGCTGGCGGATAACCAACCGGCCACATCGGTTCGAGCTAGGCTCGAAGGCGGGTGCCTTATCCACTAAGCCGCAGTGACTGGTATGTAGATGTGTATCATGTACACCGTGGTCAGTCCTAAATTTATACGAACAAATTTTACTTTACCACGTCATTTTCATACACGGACTTGGCTGCAGACGCAACCTACTCACAGGCTACTTAAATTACTTTGATCATTATTTTAATAACAACACCGAAAGCACAAGTTTATATGTTGGTATAAACTTGTACAATAATCAATGGCCTACATATAACTCGTTAGTTTATCTAAAGGAACACCGACAAGCATACGAATAATGATATGTTTTATCGAGTGTTATTGCCAGCTGTCAGTAACGACGTCAGCCATGTCAAAAGCGAAAATCACTGTCGGTAGTGTGATGCGGTGCAGAAAGGGTATATACATGTGGCCAAGATGGAGTCGCGGAACGACAGCCGGTAAGTGTTAGATTAATTAAATATGTTACACCTTACATGGCATTATCAGCAATGTATCTGGTATGTACAGACGCCAAAAAATAATATGATGTCCAACGATCATGCTCACAATATTGATGACAACGTCATCAATAATTCTGAATAATTCGCTTCAAAAGATGACACCTTTTTGTACGTGACTTTTGAATCGAGGGAGCTTGATGAAAGTGCGGATTTCTTGCTAAGAAGCACGTGTTATTGCCCCTTTTCGGTGTCGATATCGAGTAAATAATGTCTAAATGATGCGTGGAAAGTGTCCACAATGATCGGCCAGGATATCCGGTTTGATGGTTGATGTTTGATGGTTGATGTTTGATGGTTGATGTTTGATGGTTGAATCCATTATTCATCAATAATACACGGCGATAATACGGTAGAGCAATGTATTTTAAAAAACAAATATTACCTGCGTGCCATAACCTATAACCGATACGAAACCACATTACAGTGATCCCGGCTTTAGAAAATGAACACTTCACCGTCTAGTGTTAACTCTGTGTTATACGACTCCATATGACACCAGCCATCTGGTATTTTAAATACGAGAGGTGTTCATAAAATACCCGGACATGTCCCATAGTATGTAAGATTGCATTGCATTTCAACCAAATTTGGATAACTCGTAACAAGGTTCGTCTGCAAATTTAAATTGATGGATTTACATTTATTGAGCATATGATGCATATGCTGCAATTATTGGATTTACATTTATTGAGCATAGGCTGCACATGCAGCCTATGTTCAATAAATGTAAATCCATCAATATAAATTTCCAGACGATCTTAAATTTGCTCTTACGAACATTTTAGTCGTTCGAAGTTTAGTGAAGCGGGCCCTATATTCCCAATCCTGCCCCTTCTGATTTCTTTTCTTTTAATTCAGTACACGAAATAAGCCGCATAATGGGACATCACTTAGACGACGTCAGCTGCCAATAATGTTACTCCCGGTATATCAGGGGCTATGTTTGAACATAGGTAAATCATCTTAAAATAACGTCATGGGAATGCTCTTCTTCTACGGAACAATAAGGAACACAACTTTTACATGACGTCATATATCGCGTGATGACGTTGCGTTGGTAACGATAAAATAGGCCTTATCATATTAATTATGAGTTTTGAATATGAAATTGATGAATGTTGCATCGATGTTATGTTCATGTTTACACAGTTAGTAGTCCGGGGGCAAATGTACAAATACGTATACGGATCCGGCCCCTCGTGTTAATTTGTGTGTCACCCGATGCTTTTATAAAATTTAATGTCAAAGGTTTCCAAAAAATCTGAGTGACATTTGTTCAAACCACGGTCAGGGTCATTTCAAGGTCATTGAACTTCCTGCACAGTATAATGTGTGCTCACTCCACCGTATGCGGCATGAATGAAACATATACTAAAGCAACATGTTATTTCAGATCGTCCCTCATTGACTGATATGGTGTGATACACAGGTGGAAGACTCGGACCTATGACACCAAAAAAATGCCTATTAAAAAAATCCCATTACCCCACCCACTTGGTCTCGTTACGAGACCAAGTGGGTGGGGTAATGGGATTTTTAATAGGCATTTTGTTTGTGTCGTAGGTCCGAGTCTTCCACCTGTGGTGTGATATGGCTGTACAATGTTACAAACACAATTCTGCCACACAGATGAAATTTAGCTCTTAGACGTTGTAGCCTCCATGCTGTTTTACGGAGCCTCGCAGTAGACATGGATTTTTTTTATTAATTCGTTCCCACAAAATAACAATTCGTTCCCTAAATTTAACAATTCGTTCCCTCGAATTAACAATTCGGTCGTACGATATAACAATTCGTTCCCGCGAATTAACAATTTGTTCCCACGAAATGACAATCGTTCCCTCAATTTAACAATTCGTTACCTCGAATTAACAATTCCCACGAAATGACAATTCGTTACCTCAATTTAGCTATTTCGTTCCCTCGAATTAACAATTCGTTCACACGATATAACAATTCGTTCCCGCGGGAACGAATTGTTATTTCGTGGGAACGAATTAATGAAAAACAATTATTCGTCCACTGCGGGGCTCCGTAGGTTTGCGTTTTCATATACTCTGCGTTATATATGACGTGAACACGAGCTGAGAACATTGGCGAGGTAGTCCCGTTGTAAACTGAGTTTTAAGGCAAAACCCATACATAACGAAATTTATAAAAGAATACTTACTTTGAATATGAGGGATTCTGGACGTTTCAGTACTTGTTGTTGTATATGTTATTACGAACATTTTACTGCGTAGCGTGTTGTAGCGACATAATGCAACATGTTGCCTATAAAGCGGAAAACGTGCAACTAGTATATGTACTGCCTATTCTCTGTAGCTTGGTATCCGGTCTCACTGACTTGTACTGGTCATAATAGGATGAATCTGTATATTTGGTGATGGGAACTATTAGTGTGCCTACAGCGGGGTCGGCGTGTAAGTGCACACACGAACGAACACGACAGGTTGGAACGCTGACCCCACTGTATTTCATGTATAAAAAAAATGTATAATATTTTTCTGCATTTTTTCTCATTTCGCATCAAAAGTATATGTTGTTACCACTCAGTTGAACCGTCTCGGCGAGACGGTTCAACTGAGTGGTAACAACATACACTTTGGGTGGGTAGCGAACCAACCTGTCGTGTTCGTTCGTGTGTGCACTTACACGCCGACCCCGCTGTAATAGACTTTGTGCAATAACCACTACCGCTGTACAGTGTAAATAATTATATCTCGCCTTATTTCTCAATAAAAACATGGTTTGACAGCACTTCAGAATCATTTCCTATGGCATGTTGTAACTTATTTAGCATGTTTTTGATGATAAAAAAATGGAAAATAGAATATAAACAGCAGACGACAAAAAAATAAGATAGCGATGTAAGGGTTAAGTTAATCCGAAGTTCATAATTGAGACACGCCATGTGATTTTGTACCCCAAATAGCATGCACCAGTCGTTTTTTATCAGAGCATACATATATACCCGGGTCAAGTGCATATCTACACGACATGTTAGATTATCAGCTGATAGTCGTAGATAATGATTCATCGATATCATATAAAGTAATATCGTAATCGTGGTCGAGAAGTCATCTTCCTCATACATACCCAGTCGTGGACAAACCTTTGTTTTATATAATAGAAGCAGGCTACACCTCATAAATGTAGTGAAACATATGTTAGCTACACATACAACAGGTATTCACTTTTGAAATAAGGATAATAATATGAACGGAGTATACGCAATTCGGATTGTGTAATACCAGTAGTAAGAATAAAACGCACCCATACGTATACGCGCCATGTTTTATACTGTTAACCACAAAATGCGCGTTCGTGTCGATTGCGTGTGACGCGCGGCAGCTATTAATCGATGGGCGGGACGGACGAGGAGAAGCGACCAATCATGAGCGTGAAATACTCGCAGAGCCTGCAAACGACGACGACCCAGGTGTACCGGCGTCGCTGGCTCGTGCTCGCCATTTTCTCCATGGTCAGCTTCTTACCCGTAAGTAGAAATGGGGCTTATGGGGTTTGCGAAAAAACGATTTGCCTATGGGAATTTAACATGGGGAGTCAATTTCCAAAATTGTTCAAGATCAAAATTCGAAAAGTTTGAGAAATTGACTCCGAAACATGGCGAGATAGCTTGAAAATGATGTAATTAAGGAATCAAAAGTTAAATTTTGAAATCGGTCCACAAATAAAAAAATGTTTTAAAAAAAATCTATTTTTAGCCAACAATTTAATAATGACTGCTACATACTGTCTTGGGAACAAATTGCTTGATTGGTTTGTGGCTGTGACTGGATTAATGGGGCTTATGGGGTTTGTGACCAGTGTAGCTCCAGATCCAATAGCACCCTCATGTAGCCTGATAACGATCTATATGTATGTACTTGTTAGAAGCATGGCGGGTGTTTCATTAATTGAATGGCGAACAGTGCATATCCTGATCAGACTGTGAGGATGCACAGGCTGATCTGGATCTACACTGGTCTCAATAAGCTACATTCCTCCAGTCACAACCACATATGATTGATACTGGAGAAATGGGGCATATGAGCCTTGTCACAATGTAGCTCCTGATCAAACTTAGCACACTCATGCATCGTGATAACGAGATAAAGTCCTTGTTAGAATCAGGGCCGGTGTTTCATTGATGGAATGGCGAACAATGCGGAGATCCTGATCCTGATCTTGATCTACAGTAAAAAAAATCCATTCACAGCCACATATGCTATCAAATGTAGCAGGCAAGGCTGTGAAACACGTGGGAATTACGAGCTGAGCATGATACAGTCTTGATGTAAAAGTTACTAAAACATATTAGCGTGGTTTTGTATATTAAAGGTACATGCCCACTCCGTAGGCACAAAATGTTCGAAAAATTACGAGTACAGATATACTCATTTAGTAATATTTGTGTTACTGATAGTGACTCGCGGTGGTATGAGGATAGTTTCATATGCAAATGAGGCATATCTTTCAATTAGTATTATACTAATTAAATGCGTAACTTGAAAAAAATAATATTTTCGACAAATTATGAAGTATGATCATTGCACATCAAAAATTAAATACAGAAAATAAATAGTAATGTCCGTTAACATTTTAAGGAAACACGGTTATCGCCCCTGATATCAGTGTGCAAAAGTATGTCTGATATAACGTATACTTATGCCAATCAATACGTGGGGTAATTGTGAATGAAGGTTTAATTTGCCAGAAAATGTATCAAATGATTTCTCTGATATAAGAAACAGTTTGTGTATACTGAGTGGGCATGCACCTTTAATTCCGACATGATACCTTGCTATGACGTTGTCACTTGTACTGCACCCTGCGCCAGTGTAACCTATTCATGTATAAAATTGCTACGGTTTTCTGACGAGATGCCACTCATGCTTAGAGCTATCTCATTAATAATTATAACGCATATTTCGTCTATTAACCGGCGCAAAGTTATTGAGCCGGTTACTAGATGAATATGTGTTGAGTCAGTGTCTCTCTGCATGTAGCTGAATGGGAATTCGACAAGAACCCGGCAGCTATTTCGACGTGAAATATTTTACGCCGGCGGCGCGGAGTATAGCAACCCCATTGTGTAGACTTGTTCCGTGTTTTCAAGGCGCTGGTATGGAACACCTGGGGACCAGTGGCCCAGGCTGCAGAGGTCGTGCTTGATTGGAGCGATAACACAATCGGAATGCTGGCAAACTGCGGAAACATCACATACATTGTCGTCGTCATGCCTGTCTGCTGGTTCATGGACAGAAAGGGTAATATAATGAAACGTCTGTAAACCGGACACCCTGACAATGACCCTATTTGGTATTTATACAGTGGAACCTCACTAAACCGGACACCCTGGGATGGTATCCGGTTTAGGGAGGACCCTGGGAGGGTATCCAGTTTAGAAAGGTTCCATTGTAAAACAGACGGATGACCACTTCACGACACGCGTCATTGCTTAACGGTTAGGAACATATGGTATTATTGAAGGTAACTAGCAAGGACATATATCAAAATTAAGCACAACTAACCTTCCTCTGTGTCCAGTTTAGAGAGCTTCGACAGTACTCTGTTTTCAAAACATAATTAGCAGATTTGCTAGCACGGATAATCACAGTGCCACCGTCCGTACGGTAGTAGATTGCAAGAGTTACTGTTCGCAACTAAGTGCGACATATGTAAAGTGGACACAGAAGTCTCCAATATCATTTCATAATCATTCAAGTAATGCTTCGAATTATGTTATTTCTGTAAATACTGCAAGCTTTAATCGGTGTCCGTGTTCGTTTTTATAAACTTAAATGGGTCAGTGGAAGAATCATTGTAACTACGTGAGCTATTTAGCACCATATCCCATTGACCACTTTCATTGCCTATTATATTACTAAGTATTTCAGACATTCACATTGGCCGAAATTGAATGTAGACCTCTGAACGGTTTGTTTACATGACTTAGCACTCTCGAACCGCGAGACCGGTCCGAGATCTGTTTATTCATGTAAATAAATCTATTGGTCACCTTCTTAGAGCGCATGCGTAAACCTGACACATGTACTGTTGGTTTCCGATAAATTGGCAATGGCACGTGACGTCACGGGGTCAGTGGACTATGTATATTATAGCTTTCTAGGGATGTAGCCGTTTGCAGCCGAATCGACGCCTTATCTAGAGCTATTTAGAGCTTGAAAATGCATGCTCCCGATAGCTTAGGAGATAATTTAAATTACCAACTGGCTGACAGGCGATTGAAAAACACAATAAATGCCATATTTGTAAACGTAAAACGTTTCGATAGTTGATTCATTTTGATTGCCCAGTCGTCCGCAAGTATTAGCATTATTGTCCGCACAGCTCAGGTGGTAGAGCACTCAATAAATGCATTCGACCTGCGTTCCTTTCGTGCGAGTTCGAGCCTCGGACAAATTTTTTTTAATTTTAATTTTGTATTCTGGAACATATTCAATGTTTTATCACTTTTACGAAAATGTCTCAGATAGAGTTTGACAAAAGGGTACTTGTGACATGTGTACTGGGTTTACAGCGTCATAGATCAGGATGCACATCACTCAGTCAGATCAGGGCATACGGTGTTCACAATTCAGTTACTTACTAAATATTTCACTATCAAACAACGCGAAACAAACGATGTAGACACATTCTAAAATTGTCCCCAGTAGGTATGTCATAGAAACGACAGTACGGGGTTGGGGTACTCTTGTGGACGTCAAATATACACATGCTCGGGGTTCTTGGCCACCTTATTTCCGGCCCCTGGAAATGTTTGACTGTAAATACACCCTACACAGTGTATGCCCGCCGCCCCAGAGCGGGGAAAACATTGGTTGCGCTCTTATACATTTTGTCCAGACTAAGACGATTCAAATGACATTATGTAATATACATCTTTATCAGTTTTTGAACCAATACAAGCAATATGACTGTTCTGTAAGTTGCATTAAATAATTCTAATAAAATAAACGAACAAACGAGGGAGTATTAAGTTAGGGACACAATTCAATAAAAAATATAGTACAGTGATGGTTTCGAACCCACAATGTTGATTAATTAAACAAAACAAAAAACTGTTACCACTACGCTATATGCATCCGATACAAACTGTATGTATTTGTCACAGGTTGTTATAGGTGCACGTATGTATAACATTGCTTGTATGTTCTAAAAGTATATAAAGAAACACAGGTGCATCGTTATCGATTAATATTGACTTGCTCATGCATACATTTCCAATGAGCACTTGACGTATGTTTGTGTAATACATATACGATTCGAGAGCATGTGCTCACTATTTTCTTTTTCAGCAAATACGTAACAACAAAAGTGACAACTTGATTAAAAATATACCGGAACGTTACTTGAATACATGTCGGGCCAAGATTTGTGACATGCATGCTACATCGTCATGCTAATATCAGTTTTGCATTTCTAACACACCTACTTTACCTATTATGGTTCAATATGGACTCCTGTGACCTTTGCCCGTGCCACTTATCACTGTTAGTGACTGATCCTTGAGTTTATGAATAGTCGTGGTAAGGATCATATAATAAACAATTATAGTCTTTTGAGTCGGTGTACAATAATTGTATATTGTTACATGACTACCACCGTTGATTGACACAGCTCACATCCGTCTTCAAATGTACAGCGCGTGCTCTTTGACCACAGCTGCAGAAAATGCTCATTCCGGGGCCAAGCCAACATCCACGTATCATGACGTTGGTAGAACGCGCCATTACGTCACCAGACCAGTACACAACGGTTGCACTGAAATTTTGAAATTGATGCAGCTGCAGCACGCGATGTGTACTACGGCCCCGGAACATGCATCTGTAAATCAGCTATTTGATTGAAGCAGATTATCAAAGTACCGACAGTACTGTGTATATTCTCAACTTGCATGATATTTCCGACTACGGCCTTCGGGTTCAAACGCTTCCCTCTTGTCACGGCAAACATTTACCCACAGTGGGACAGTCACATTGTCGAACCTTATATTGATAGTCCCTGGTAGTTCATAACTGCCGATGTTGTTACAGGCCTGCGAGTGTCGATGCTGCTGTGTACGGGCATCCTGTTGGTGGGGACCGCCGCCCGCTGCATATCCCTCAACCCCGCCGCCGCCACCGGGTCCGTAGTGCATGTACACAACTACACTGTAGTGCGTGGTAGTAAATAAATAAATACAGCCGCTATGTATTTAATTTTCTCTGGCAGCCAGATGTAGCTTTTTAAATGAAAATATTTCAATATTCATAACAGATGTCAAGATAAATAAATACGGTATTTCAAAAGTGTAGTGGAATAAATTGTATAGTACATGCTCTTCGAAAAGAATGTGAAATTTGCTCTTACACCAGCTTGTAACATTGTCAAAATTGACAGTTTTCACGTTAGCGTATGAATTGTTTCTTCGCCGGAAATAGCGTCAAAACGTCAAGGAAATAAATTCCTCCAGAATCTCGGTAAATCACTGGGTAGCATGTAATATATACATCTGTCCCATGGGCGGTATTTATTTCCAATTTAAGATGACTTTTGCCAGAGCTTTTACGCAGTTTGCCTATCTTTTCGTATTTAATGTGTTCAAATACAATTGGACTTTGTCAAAGCCGGCTGTGTGAGTTGTACAGTAAAACCTCTCGGACACCTTTGGAGGTCTCCAGGTGAGATGTTCCAATATAAATCAGACATATGACTAGGCCAAGGTATGCGGCTGTGCTTTGCGAACTTGAACAGCCATTATCATCATAAATATACACAAATGAATCTCATAATATTAAGTGTACACAGACTGTTCTACCGTACAGACTGTTCTACCGTAGTTTATGTGGGTCCATTGGTCTTCTCTATTCTTCAGAACGGCGTTCTTATGTTCGGTGTTAAACGGCGTCATAATGCCGCTGACGTTCGGCGGGCCGGCGATGCTGTCGGCCACGTGGTTTCCGCCGTCGGAGCGGGCCACAGCCACCGGCATAGCCTCGTTCTTCAACTACCTCGGTATCTCCATGGAGTTCATCCTCGGTAAGGTCCTCAGAAGACACACGGTATCTTAGTGTATTTAAGTGTACAATGGAAACTCTCTAAACCGGACACACTGGGAGGTCCCCAGGGTGTCTGCTTTAGAGATATTCCACTGTAAATCAGACATATGACTATGCAAAGGTATGCGGCTGTGCTTTGCGAACTTGAACAGCAATTATCATCATATTAATATACACCAATAATTCCAGCAGAAAAATATTTACACAATTCCCTAACATTTGATTGGTCCGTAGCAAGTCTCTGTCCAAAATGTATATCCCAGTAAACTCCCATGCCGAACTACTTTCCGTAACCGTCAGGCGCAGTTAAAATAATTCTTAAGAAAACGGAAAATAAACACATTTTCTTGATGAATTTATTTCAAATGCTGGAATTATAAGGAATTAATGGCCTTTTTGTGGAATTTATCGGGGATATAAACTTGGAAAAGTCGCGGGAATACTGGACGCCGGCCTTCGTCCAGTATTCCCGCGACTTTTCCAAGTTTATACCCCCATAAATTCCACAAAAAGACCATTCATTCCTATAATGAAACCCATAAAATGAAGGATACACAGACTGTCTGCATGTCCGGTTTAGAGAGGTTCGACTGCATAATAATATTTATCACTTTCTGTGAAATCGGTTACTGAACATATATTGACAATCTCAACTCGCAATCCAGCAGTTTGATTGCTCCGTGGAGTTCATTATTGGTACACAACCGCCTGCGTCAATCTTGCCCAGATATCAACGTTTCTGAACAGCTGTTGGCAAACTCTATTCTCAATCGCTGTCACTGCGCAGGATCGGACAAATCAAGCTGCTTGACTTGAAGCACATCTGTTTCATACATATACATTGTTTACAATAAGTATACATTTATGCACTCAAAGCCACAAATGTGACACACAATGTATACATGAGGATACAGGTTACACCGATGGGTACAAAATGTTTGATCAGCATACTGACAATGAGGTTTTTATAAAAACTTGTTTTGCTGTGTTGCTTAACTGCTTTCCATATTGTTTTTAAACAGATGTTTGAATTTGAGTGTGTTTGATCTGCGATAATAATTGATGTATTTTGTTCTTGCTTCCCATAGTGTCTGTACTCGAACTGAAAATGAACCTCCCCACCTGCCAACACAACAAGTCTGACCCTCGCTTTGCCTCACATTGACTTCCATGCATGTGTACCGTGTGCGTACATTTCGATTCGGCTTATATTTAAGGGTGGGAAATGTCTCGAACACCTTCCATACTCGGGTGGGTGTACATAAGAAAAGCCATGTTATATATCTTCCAATCGTGAAGACAATGTGAGACACGCCATGTGATTTTGTACGTTCTGACATGTGCGATATTTCGGTAAATACGTTTACAAAATTTATAATATTTTTCATAATTAAAGTCATAAGTTGACAAAATCTTCAGAGTACATGCGGAATATAATTCCGCATGTCCTTTGAAGATTTTGTCAACTTTTGTCGCCATTTACGGAAAATATTGTAAAGTTTGTAAGCGTATTTCATAACATTACGCACATGTCCGAAGGTACACAATCGCATGGCGTGTCTCATATGTGCTTTTATTTTCAGGTCCACAACTAGTTCCTAGTCCAGTAAATACAACAACTATGGCTAATTTCACAAATGTGTAAGTTGTGTTAATTATGTATATGTATCCCTCCCTAGCTCCATGTATGGTAATGCGCAAAATAAATGACAATATCAATATTAATAATTATACATAGCAGTAGTGTACCAATAATATGGCCTATCACATATTTGACACATTTTCGGGTGTTGTTTCTGTATTAACACAGCTCGTGTGCAAGGTATGTGCATGAGGATGTGATAAATAACGCTTGCCCGCATGTACGAGCGATAATCCGCGAGCAAAAGCTCGCGGATTATCTCCTCGTACATGCGGACGAACCGTGATGTAACTTATACTTGATACACATGTGACGTACTCTCCACTCTTGACGCACATGTAGACAAACCACGACTATCAGCTATACTCGCGAAGAAACATTTAGTTTTGCTGATACTGTTACCCAGCCATCTGCGTTAAAAGTTTTCAAGATGTCAACATTTCTGAACGCCTATTAACAATTTCAACTCGCAATCAAGCAGTTGATTGTCTGAGCCTGAGCTGCAGTACTTGATTGATGTTGCTTGATGTTAAGTACAATATTGAAATATTAAACATTTGGCAAGATTGGCACAGCGGGAGGTGTAATACAGTGGAACATCTCTAAACCGGACACCCCAGGGTGTGCAGTTTAGAGAGGTGCCACTGGGAAACTTACATATAACTACTTCAAGACACGTGTGGGTGCTTTGCGATCATGAACATATATTATCCTCGGATACAAATGGCAAAGAAGCATATCAAAGGAAGCACAACTTATCTGTCTCTCTGTCCGTTTTACAGAGGCTCGACTGTACTATTTCAAATACTGCAGCTGGGGCCCGTTTCACTAATCTTCGTACGACTAAACTGTTCGTAAGTGCACATTTATGATCGTCTGGAAATTTCAATTGATGTGTTTACATTTATTGAACATAGGCTGCATAGGCAGCCTATGTTCAATAAATGTGAATCCAATAATTGGAAAGAAAACAGTGTTAATGTGAAATTTACAGACTATCATAAGTTTGCAGTTACGGACATTTTGGTCGTACGAAGTTTAGTGAAACGGTCCCCTGTTCTCGAACGTGAATATGAACGAATCGTAGTTAACAATTCCATACGGTGTGGTATTTGTAAGTGTACATGTACATTCTTGTAGCGGTAACGAAATGGATGCTATGTCTTTATACTTCAGCACGGATTCCCCACCAGTGCCACATGGTGACGATACTTGGGGTAAGATAACGTCAGTAGGCACGATTAATTATAGATCATGAAGCAGATGAGTTCGATCCGCAGTCATGTCAGTGTTTCCTCTAAAGGTCTCCAACATTGTGGCGACCACTGCCTCGTATATCAATATATTATACATGTACGTAGTAATATGAAATCATATTTATTCTTTAATACATTCGCGTGTAAACCTAGATATACGTACGGGATCGGTTTATATTGTACGGAGCCCTGCACGGGACGTAGAGTTCTTTCTTTTTTATTAATTCGTTCCCACGAAGTAACAATTCGTTCCTCTTTATTTAACATTGTTCCCTCGATTTATAATTCGTTCCCACGAATTAACAATTCGTTCACTCAATTTAACAATTCGTTCCCAGGATATAACAATTCGTTCCCACGGAAACGAATTGTTAATTAGTGGGAACGAATTGTTAGATCCTGGGAACGAATTGTCAATTCGAGGGAACGAATTGTTAAATTGAGGGAACGAATTGTTATTTCATGGGAACGAATTAATAAAATAAAAAGAAACCTACGTCGCCTGCTGGGCTCCGTATAAACATATATCTACGTACGGAATCAGTTTAAAAATATATTATCGACGTGCAAAACTTACCGAGGCACGAGCAGTGAACGGGTATTCACTGAAAACGACACTGGCGCGTGCTGAGTACACAAGTAGCCTATTTCACCAAATGTGCAAAGTCTACTTATCTTGATATTAAAGCTCACTTTCAATTTAGCGATAAATTTAGTATTTTTTTATTTAATGAAATAAAATATTTTGGCTGTGATAATGTAATAGATTCACTTAATAAGTATGCATACTTTTAATCATCAAATATATGGAGTCGTTATTTCTATATGAAATATTGAATTTCTAGGGAAATAAATGATTAAGCCCTCAAAGTATACTTAGCCAGATAAGTATGCTTAGAAATTTTTGTGAAATCGGCTACTGGATATGTCTGACACCGGCTGGGAAAATGGCATTTTTGCAGCAAGTGTAGATTCTGACAGAGGCGGTTCCAGCATTTGGGGAACGGGGGGTTGTCTAGTTGCGATGGTAAATCGTGCAATCTATTCCCGTACCGTCCGTAGCTAGCTACGGACGGTACGGGAGTAATAGCAATAGTTACCGTTCGCAACTAGGGGGTTGTGCTATTTTCGAGCTGCACTTTCCTGTGTTTTACGGCATTTAAATTCAGTCTCTAACTGGTGATACAACTGTGATATATGTAAACTACGTGGCTGAACGGGGGGGGTGCAACCCCAGAACCTCCCTCCTCCAGATCCGCCCCTGCCTGGGTTATGCGACCAGACTATGATAGTAAAAGTAAATAGTAAGGAGACACTGGCCTTCCGCAAATTCAAAATCGACAAACGCTCTTTTAACATGTGAACATTCTATTTGCTTCATAATATAATTCTTTTACAGAAATCACCAATTTCCACGAATTGAAGTCGGGACTTTCGCATCTCATGTATGTCCGTAAGTACGTGTGCATGTATATCAATGTCTATATATGGACCGACCGCGATCTGAACTTTATATATGGGCCTTTTTTATATATATTTAGCAGATATTTAAATAGTATGTGGTCATCGTTTCGGACTAATGTAGTTCTGTTAACAAGTTACAATATGCAAACGTGGAAAGTACTTCCGGTTTCTGAACCGGAACCAGACACACGTGACACGCCATGCGATGTTATACCTGAAACAAGCTCGATGTTTCATGAAATATATTTACAGAAACTGAGTATATTTGCTGTAAATGACGTCGAAAGCTGATGCACTTTTCAGAGTACAGTATAACTCTCTATCCTTAAAATTATGGGTTTCTTTGGTGTTTATTTATGATGATAATGCATGTTCAAGTTAGCAAAGCACAGCCGCATACCTTGCCATGGTCATATGTCTGATTTACAGTGGAACATCTCTAAACTGGACACCCTGGGGACCTCCCAGGGTGTCCGGTTTAGAGAGGTTTCAGTGTACCACTCACACAACCGGCTTAGGGTTAGAGAGGTTCACTGTAATTACAATGAAAATATCGACATCATGTATGGAAAATATCTTATTTTTTGTAAATGTTACATGAGATATCGCATATGTTCTTAGGTACAAGATTGCATGACGTGTCTCACATGCCAATGCTGACGTCTTGACGTCACTCTGTATTGACAAAGGTTATCTGTAGTCTGGGCCATCGGATGAGAAAACGGACGTCAATTAACCATTTGAACCCGAAAGCCCACTATAGCGGTTTGTGCAAACAGTGCAGATCCAGATGAGCCGGCTCGTAACGAGCCGTCTCATCAGGATCCGCACTTTTTGAAGGTAATTTTCGTATTTTTGAGAACAAACAACCCAATTTTCATAAATGGACTAATCTGAAAATCATTTTGTGACAGTTGTCTTGGTTGCAAAATTCACATATCAAAATACATTCCAGTTACTTAGGGGTGAAAGGGTTAATTTACAACGTCGTACACACTCACACAGTATTTTGAATGTTGCATAGTTATCATACGACAGCAAAGCTACTGCAGTGACTGACTGACAAACAATGTAGATTCTGATGATAATGCGATGATCTGGGGCTATGTTGCTCGCAATGACGTTACAAGGTCGCTTTAGTCAGCTGGTCGCCCATTTAGCCGACATAGATAGTGAACGGACATGTTCGCAGTATCGTATGCTATACACGCATATTTGATAAGATGATCCTTTATCTTTAAAGGGGCAGATCAGGCTTTTTTGAAACAAATATTATAAAAAACAAAAACGTGTTTTTATCATGGCCTGTGTGAAGTGGTTTAACCCTTTGAACCCGAAATCCCGCTATAGCGGTTTATGCAAAAAGTGCAGATCCAGATGAGCCTGCTCGTAACGAGCCGTCTCATCAGGATCTGCACTTTTTGAAAGTCATTTCACTATTTCTTAGAACAAAAACACCCCCCTTTTTATAAATGGACGAATCTGAAAATCATTGTGTGACCATTGGATTGGTCGGAACATTAGCATGTCACAGTCCATTCCAGTTCCTTAGGGTTGAAAGGGTTAATAGAATATAATTATTACGCTACTATGACTGGTAGGTTGTTTCTATTTTCACGCATGTAGAAATCCTATCTTTACTTGTTGCGTTCAACAAGATTGCGTTCAATCTAATAGTTATGTTACAATGTCGATGAAAACTGAACCCAGCTGTCCTAGTATAGTCTTGTATCTTTAATTAAACCACTTTACACAGGGCTGTGATGAAAACACATTTTTATTTGTTTTTGTATATGTCCAAAATAATTCTGATATACCCCATTAAAGACTTTGCGTCTCATATATATGTGCAGCATGTGGTGAAACAGCTTCAAGTTAGTAGTTTACAGAAATACGATATACGTATAACGGTGAACTGTATCATAGCCTAAAGACCTTCAGCATTATACACGCATCTGCTATAATTTCCAATACCAAGTTGTTGTTCTGTGTATCTAAAGGGGTGGAGCTTAGAATGTGGTGTAACTAAAGGGGTGGAGCCTAATTTAATGAAATGCCGTGCAATAATTGCCGTGCGTGTATCTGAAACGTATGTGCACTTACACGCACGGCAATAATTGCACGGCTGTTCCTCTCAATGACCAAATGATGTCAACAGGAAATGTGCCAGACAACGCGTATATGACGATAGCAACGGCCTTCACGACGTAAACATGGCAGGTGAAGGGACTTCCCCCCCCCCCCACCTGGCACTATAATTCTGATTGGACCGTGTCAATTCCGTGGCAGGTCGAGCGATCAAAAACGGCTCCTGTCATTAATGAGCCGCGCCCACATAGAATTGCGCATGTGCCAATTGTCCATATTTGGCAAATGATACAAATCATTCAGATCATAAAATTGCACGTGCATTTGATTTAAACTCGGCATTAGGCCTCGTTTAAATCAAATACACTTGCAATTTTATGATCTAACTATTACTTACACCACTCGGCAGCAGGAGTTTACACCACTCTCGTGTTTACCATATATGGGGAAATGACGGCAGTAACGTCACAATGACGTGTTTCCTTCGACCAATCAAATCACCTTCTCAGACACACCCTCTAAATCACGAGACAGTCGTCGTCACTACGGTCCGCCTCCAGAAATTAATTCGCATAACACTTGTCCATAGTTTACGCTTGATTTGCTTTGTTTTTTTATGACAAATCATATGTGAAATGTAAGAAAATGTTTATTAAAACAGGTGAACTGATTATCTTGAAATAATGCCCTCGTGATTGGATCCTACCGCAAATAAACGGTATGTTATTAATTATAGATATGTATCTTATTTCTGAGCGCAACTTTGCATATTAGTCGCCCGAAAAAAAATGGAGTATTTCTTACAGATACTACATAACCAATATTCTGATCACGTCATTCAGTTACGTGTTGTAAATATGACAGGTGACTGGAGAAATGTGACTTATGGGTTTTGCGACCAGTGTAGCTCCTGATCAGCCTGCAGGATCTGTACTGTTCTCCATTCCACCAATGATCGTTCCCAAGCTACATGAATGTATTATTTTATCAGGAGCTACGCAGGTCACAAATCCCATAAGCACCATTTCTCGAGTCACAGCCACAACTCAGACCACATGGTTGCAGATTGCGGCTTTGCGGCCTTGAACTTCCTGGCGGTGCTCGTGTATTTTCCCGCCAAGCCGCCCAGCCCACCCAGCGAGTCCCAGGCGGTGGAGAGGGTGGAGTATAAGAAGGGGCTCGTCAAATTAATTAAGTGAGTATCTGGAGGAAGTTTCATTAAACTTCGTACAACTAAAGTGTTCGTAAGTGCAAACTTATGATAGTCTGTAAATTTCACATCAACAATGTTTTCTTGTAACCGATTTATGGATGTACATTTATTGAGCATAGGCAGCACTTGCAGCCTCTGCTCATTACATATCAATTGAAATGTACAGACCATCCTAAGTTTGCACATTTTAGTCGTACGACGTTTAATGAAACGGCCCCCAGGCTCTGACTGCTATACGTATCCACACTAATTCGACATAAAACACCATCACGCAGTATTGCAATCCCAATTTGAACCGCGTAGATGAATAGTTCCAACGTTGGGTATAAACTATACAACTAGTTGTATACAACGTATATATGCATTCAATTCGTAATAATGGAATTAAATGTGTAAGCACGAGGACCATCTATGTGTATGTTACAATGTCAAATAATACATGTTTTTATGAATGACGTCGACATTCAGCATACATTTGGCCACTAAATTTCACTACCGGCTGCAAAATTACATTTGGACATTGTAGGTGTTCGATCGTGCCAATAATAATACATCGTGACTGAAAATCGATCATTGATGATCCAGATCAGATCAGACTGTTCGCAAACGTCATAAGGTCTCGTATTCTCACCTGGGGACTGTTATTGCATAAATTTCATAACGCCAATGTTCTCAGTCGGGGACTATCTGTCATTTAACAAACGTCATAATGCCAGTGTTCTCAGTCAGGAACTATATGTTATTGCACAAACGTCATAGCGCCAATGTTCCCCGTCAGCAACTATATGTTATTGCGTAAACATCATAACACCAATGTTCTCAGTCAGGGACTATCTGTTATTGCACAACGCCAATGTTCTCAGTCAGAAACTATATGTTATTGCGCAACGTCAAAACGCCAATGTTCTAGGTCAGGGACTATCTGTCATTTAGCAAACGTCATAACACCAGTGTTCTCAGTCAGGAACTCTATGTTATTGCACAAACGTCATAACGCCATTGTTCTCAGCCAGAACCTATATGTTATTGCGTAAACGTCATAACATCAATGTTCTCAGTCAGTGAATATCCCTTGCTGCGCAAACGTTACAACACCAATGTTCCCAGCCAGGAACTATATGTTATTGCACAAACGTCATAACGCCAATGTTCTCATCCATAAATTATGTGGTATTGCGTAAACGTCATAACATGAATGCTGTCAGTCAGGGAATATATGTTATAGCGCAGACGTCAAGACGCCAATATACTCAGTCGGGGACTATTTGTTATTGAGCAAACGTCATAATGCAAATGTTCTTAGCCAGACAGTATATTTTATTGCGCAAACGTCATAACGCCAGTGTTCTCAGTCAGGAACTATTTGTTATTGCGCAAACGTGATAACGCCAGTGTTCTCAGTTCGGAACTATATGTTAGTGCGCCAACGTCATAACGCCAGTGTTCTCAATCTGGAACTATACGTTATTGCGCCAACGTCATAACGCCAGTGTTCTCAGTCAGGAACTATATGTTATTGCGTCAACGTCATAACGCCAATGTTGTCAGTCATGTATTGCGCAAACATCATAACGCCAGTGTTCTCAGTCAGAAACTATTTGTTATTGCGCAAATATCATAAAGCCAGTGTTCTCAGTCAGGAACTATATGTTATTGCGCCAACGTCATAACGCCAATGTTGTCAGTCATGTATTGCGCAAACATCATAACGCCAGTGTTCTCAGTCAGAAACTATTTGTTATTGCGCAAAAATCATAAAGCCAGTGTTCTCAGTCAGGAACTATTTGTTATTGTGCTAACGTCATAACGCCAGTGTTCTCAGTCATGAAATATTTGTTATTGCGCAAACGTCATAACGCCAGTGTTCTCAGTCAGGAACTATTTGTTATTGCGCAACCTCATAACGCCAGTGTTCTCAGTCAGGAACTATTTGTTATTGCGTAAACGTCATAACGCCAGTGTTCTCAGTCAGGAACTATTTGTTAATGCAAAAACGTCCGAGCCCCATTGTTCTCAGTCCGTGGCTATGTGTCACTGTAGGAACCGGTCGGTGTGGCTGGTGGTGCTGGCCTACGCTGTACCGACGGGCGTCCTCGCCGCCTGGGGCTCCGTACTGGACGTCATACTGCACCCCCTGGGCATTACTCAGGTAAGATTCCTCAAGTATGAATACAGGAGTTGATAGCAGCGTTTAATTTACTCATAATGTGTCGATTTGTGGCTTCGATTTACCGGCCGTAGACAATTTTTAACGTGTTTGCATCTGCTGCAGGACTTTAAGCCATGTCCTAAAACACCACATCGTCCCCGGTTCTATCAAAACTCTTGTATTCTTATATAATGTATAATAACTCATTTTATAAACGTCTTAAACGCAGAGATCGAGATGATGATTCCACTCGAGATGCTTCCACTTTATATAAGATCAGTAAAACTTATTTTATTGTCAGCATTTGACAAAGCCCAGCATGCGGTATGTATGTTAAGTTGTGTCGCCCCCGCTTGCGGACAGCGCGATATACGTAGTCGGCACATTGACGTACGTACGTCCGGGTTAGGGATTTTGGTTAAAGCTTTTAGTTAAGTTTGTGGGTATACTTTCAAAGTCTCGGCGGGCGCGACATGCGGGCCGCCGTCATCTAGTACTGAAATATAATTCTAACATGTATTATTACATAGTTACATGCATTTGTCTCCCAGATTCAGGCGGGGTGGATGGGGTTCTGGCAGACCCTAGCCGGTTGTACCGCGGGGCTTATCATAGCCAAGTAAGTGCACACATTTACCTAGAAACAAAATTGCTACCCCGCTGCATACCTCTCGCGAGGGTAGCAATGTAACCCCATCTCTAAACACATGGGAGAGTGAGTTTTGCAATCGGTTATCCGGCGTGTTTGATATGTGAGCGATATAAAACGGGCAAAGCTGTATCAATATTAATAAAGAACATACACATGCAGAAATTGGTTATTTTTACCATGTCAAGGTGTTTATCTGACATTTACATTTATATCTTGTAAATTTGAAAGTTTAAATTTCGTTATGTTGAATGTTGAACAACAACAAGAGAAAAGATGTCTTCCATGGGAAAATGATTTCCCTGTTCTATTATTGTTGGCAATTTACTAGTTATACATCAAAGATTATTTGTTTAAAGGCATAACATATACAGTTTACTAAAGTTTGACCTACATGCAACAGGTTTGGGTATGCACTTCGGTTGCTCACATTTTTTGAATTGGTCAAATTGTAGCCGTAGATAACATATCGGAGGCGAATTATTGCAGCTAACAGTTACCATCTAGTGTTCAATAATTGTTCTTCAGAAACAGTGATCCGAATTATACGGAGCCCCGCAGGGGACATGGACTTTTTTTATTAATTCGTTTCCATGAAATAAAAATTCGTTCCCTCAATTTAACAATTCGTTACCTCGAATTAACAATTCGTTCACACGATATAACAATTCGTTCCCTCGAATTAAAAATTCGTTTCCAGGTTCTCATTATTTAACCCTTATACATGTATATAATGCTGAACACGAATATTGTTGTCTGCTGTAGCTTTATATTGGGCCTGCTGAAGTATGGCCTGAAAGCACTTAAGAATGATTTCCATTGGAAATTATTCTTGAGTGCTTCCATTAATGTGGTTTTTTTTTATGAAAACAAAATATAAAAAAGAAAATGAACGGAAGACAATTTATTTGAGCAGCGTAATGTTCAGTTCCACAATCGGGTCAGTAGAGTACACGATTGCAAGCAAGATATTGATATCAGGCCGCTATATGATTGCTATTTGATCAGGAACTACACTGGTCACAGTAATCCATAAGCCCCATTTCTCCAGTGACAGCCACATATAAGCTGTGTCCATTATGACTTCGATCCCCTGTGTGTATATCCCCCAGATTCTCTGATATATTCACGAAGCGGATGAAGCTGTATTTGATCATTCTCTTCATCGGAGCCGTGGCCGCCGCCCTGTGGTTTGTTGCGCTCTGCAATAAATACATTCCCGAGAATACAGGTAACCGTCTGTAACGATGCATAATGTAATAAGTTACGCATAACGTAATAAGTTACGCGTAACGTAATAGCTTACGCATAACGTAATAATTCCAGCACAAAAATATTTACACAATTCCCTAACATTTGATTGGCTCATAGCAAGTCTCTGTCCAAAATTTATATCCCAGTAAACTCCCACGCCGAACTACTTTCCGTAACCGTGAGGCGCAGTTAAAATAATTCTTAAGAAAACGGAAAATAAACACATTTTCTTGATGAATTTATTTCAAATGCTGGAATTATAAGGAATGAATGGCCTTTTTGTTGAATTTATCGGGGATATAAACTTGGAAAAGTCGAGGGAATACTGGACGAGGCCTTCCGGCCTTCGTCCAGTATTCCCGTGACTTTTCCAAGTTTATACCCCGATAAATACCACAAAAAGGCCATTCATTCCTATAATAAATTACGCATAACGCATAACGTATTAACTTACGCATAACGTAATACTGGACGTAATACAATCGACTCATAACGTAATAAAATGTTTGACTCATATCGTAGTACAGGCTGACGCATAACGCAATACTTTTGTGCTGACTCATATCGTAATAGGCCATTAAGGACCAACTACATACCTGATCATCGTTTGATTCAAAGATAATTGCTTCGTAAATGTGATGCTATATATAATTTACATATACTAGGTGAACACTGCCTCGTTACTGTATCCTATATGGCACATGGGGTGGCCAGGTCGGCCATCTTGTGTGTTCCAGTCATCAGCCAGTTTCACCTGTTCTGCCGTTTGACAAAGAACTCAAAATGTGAAATAGAACATAAGATATAATGTAGCTAATCGCATGTAGAAAAGCCAGGAAAACAGACTCATATCACTTAGATTACATCAAACTGTAAAATATGTCAGTTTTCTGGACAGGTTAGTGCCTGTGTTTTTAACAACATAAACCACTATAATAAATAACCTTACACACAGAAAATCGCACAGTGTATAACTTTTACCTGGCAAACCACACAACTAATACCATATATACCCACAACTGTACTATGTTATTATATATCAAATCCAGTTGCATGTAAGCAGCTATCTTGTTAAGCTGTATTTGATGTTCTATGTACTTTGGCCCAAACTTCTGTCGGTTTTGCGAAGAATCGATTTCCGATGTGTGCCATATTTCATCAAAATCCGTTGCCTATTAAGGAAAATATCAAATAATACTTACTTTGGAATGGGCGCGTTTTCAACACTTTCAGCCATTGTTGTTTTTGTTGTAGCCACGTGATCATGCACCTTGGTATCTATATATCACCTAATACCTTAACACATAACGTAATAACTAAACTATTGTACTAGACTCGTTCAATAAATCTGTGTCAATATTTCAGAACAAAAAGTAATGTATTCTGACGTGAATCTTTCTACGAGTACCTAACTGTTGGATGATTCATTTGAAGCTGGTGGGTGTTTGGACATGGGTCGTGTGTGAAACAAAACACCTTCCCTAGACAGACCAAGTGTGGATCTAGCATTTGGGGAACGGGGGTGTGTCTAGTTGCGAAGGAAACTCTTGCAATCTACTCCCGTACCGTCCGTAGCTAGCTACGGACGGTACGGGAGTAAGTGCAAGAGTTACCGTTCGCAACTAGGGGATTGTCCTATTTTCGAGCTCTTCGAAATGCACTTTCCTGTGTTTTACGGCATTTAAATTCAGACTCCAACTGGTGGTAAACTGTCATCTATGTAAACTCCGTGGCTGAACGGGGGGTTGTAACCCCGGAAACCAGCCCCGCCCCCTCCAGATCCGCCCCTGCCGACATTGTGGGTAAATATTATTGAAATTGGTGAAGGAGTTAAGGAGTGATTTAAAACTTAAACGCATTTGCCTTACGGACGGACGACCGGACTGACGTACGCACGGACGCACGAACGGACGGACATTGGTAAAACATAATTTCCCCTCCCCAATAAATTGGTGGGGTATAATTTGATAATCGTTAGGGGTTCAAACGCGCTATGTGACATTGAGAAGTATGGTGAATTTGTCATACTGACAGAGGCCCATCAGAGGAATGCATAATAGCATGTTTAAAATAGCAAGCACTTCCATACCAGGACACATACGTTACGCTGTTAACGCTATATGGTATACATTTTAATTTTAACATCCTCCCCCTCTCCGAATATGATGAAACATCATATGATGCAGTTAGAAGTTAATAGGTTGCTAAAGTCCGAAAGGGGCAGATAATCCGTTACTCCAATCTAAGTTAGACTTTGCCAATCAACACAGTGTAACGATGCCTACATGTAATGTTGAATATCAAGTCTACGTCATAGATAAACATCACTTTTCGAAGGTCCGTAAATAAATCTCATGTACACCGACTCAAAATACTATAATTGTTAATATGATTCATACCAAGAATATTCATAAAATCAAAAATGGTCACTAACAATGTAAACACAATATCAATTACATGTGTCAGATTTAAGCATGCGCTCTAAGGAGGTGAAAATAGGTTTGTTTACATGAATAAACACACCTCGGACCGGTCTCGCGATCCGAGAGTGCTTATTCGTGTCAACAAACCGTTAAAGGTCTACATTAAATTTGTAGATAATCACGTGGCCGTGTTTCAGCCGATGAGAATGACTGAAATATAATATAATAATATGCGTTAATGACCTATTATATACAATATAAACAATAGTCAACAAAAACGTATTACGTTATGCGTCAACCTGTATTACAATGTGAGTTAATTTTATGTATTCATGTGTCGATTTTATTACGTTATGTGTCAGTATTACGTTATGCGTTAATTGTATTATGTTATATTATGAGTCAAGCATTGCGTTATGCGTCAGTAGTACAGTATGCGTCGTTACAGCCGTCCACTCGTTACCTTGTCATATAATACATATGAGACACGCCATATGATTTTGTACCCTCTGACATCTGCATAATTTCATTACATACGTTTACAAAATGTACACATGTACTCTGAAAATTGTGTTAACTTTTGACTTTATTTATGAATGAATTGTGTAAATGTCAACATTGTTGCACTTGATTCCGCCATTCAACGATATATATGTGTATTTCCATATGCTGCATGTAATATTCTGTAATGGGATGGAATAAATAGTATATTTGATTTGATTGACAACATTTTCAGAGACATATGACGCCATTTACGGAAAATATTGTAAATTTTGTAAACGTGTTTCATGAAATTACGCAGATGTCCGAAGGTACAAAATCACATGGCGTGTCTCATATATGAGTATGAGGGACAATTTTAAAGATTTGCGAGTGACACTATATGAAAGGAATCCATGGGCGGATTCAGGGGGGGAGGGGTGGACCCGGCGCGCGTCCCCCCTAAAATTCGCCGAGTAAAGATTGTTTACAAGTTACAAGACACGTTTCATGCCAAGTGCCATGTATTCCATGCATTTTTCGGTCGTTTTCTTATTGTTTCAAAATTTAAACGTTTTCAATAAAAAAATCATGTCTAAACATACTATGACAGTGTCAATATATTTTATCCAAAATGCGCCAGAACGCAGGAAATGCGATGTAAGTAGTAATGGGTGTCACTATGGTACGTTTTTTTAACATGTGTTTTTTACATAGACGGATTTTACCCTTGCACCGGTTGTCTATGTAAAAAACACATGTTAAAAAAACCGTACCATAGGTGACACCCCTTATTACTCCCATTTTGCTGGAGATTCGTGAATTTTATCCGGGGTGCAAACTTCTTTTTGCTGGAGATTCGTGAATTTTATCCGGGGTGCAAAGACTTCTGTTTATACTCATAGTGTTACCCTTAACATTAGGGGTTGTACTGTTCCCTTATATAATTTTCAAATATTTTTGACAACTCCAATATTATCAAATACATATGAAAATATCCTAGAAATATTTTTCATCCACTTCTGACAACTCTAATATTGACAAAAGTTAATGAAAATAAATATTGATTGTAAATCAATATAATGGTATTTTTTCAATTTATAGTGGGAAAAATTGAATACAAGATATGTAAAGTTTTAACAATATTTTATTGAACAACAACATATTTACAACATGGAATTATAGACCAGATATGATATTCATATTTGATCTTTACAAAGGTACATGCAATATTATGTTAACATATTTGCAACATGAAGTAATTTTGGAAAATGCAAAGACATGGCATGATGATATTGTTGTGGTTTACAACATTGCACCCGACAGATGTTGAACTTTGCTGAGGTCCTTCGTAGAGTGTTCCGAAGTGATGTTTGAACCAGATCGTTATAGTCCTATCATTCTTGAAGTAATTTGATGAACTGAATGTTTGTTGAATACAGAGACGCAGAGTATTTCCTCTTGCAATCGCAAACAACACAAACACACAGTATTTTCCACATGTTGTACTGAATACACTTTGTAATCTCTGTTTGTTAAATGTCCATTTCGTAGAATTGTTTGTCAAGAAAGACAATATTTCTGCGTGTAGTGGTGGTAATCCATAGGAGTCAAAGTAGATGGCTTCATTCTTCTGATCAAATACAATAGTTACCCAATGTTTTCCAGGTTGATCAGAATTATCCGTGTTGATTATGTACGCTTGGACGTCTAATGGTCTGTGATTTGGTAGCTTGTCTTTTGGGCATACTATTCCGTTTAATCTCTTCAGCCATATTTCTCGATCCAGAATATACTGTAATTCGATGGTTTCCATCTTTGGATGTTGATTTCACCAATACGTTACTTTCAGGATTTGTTTTGTTCATAATTGTCCAATATTAATAGTCGGTGATCACTTCACGAAGACTATTTATTTCAATCTGGTTATCAAACTCTGAGAACACTATGACATTGATGACTTTTTCAAGTGCTCTGGCAAACTGAAGCTCAAGGCGTAGATTTCCAGTTCTTATAGGGTGTAGGTGTCCCTCTTCACTGCCCTGGTCAGTGTCAAGTCATACCCCCACAAACAATATCCATTTACATATTCATCTCTAGTAATATCAAATGATGATTTGTTTTGACCTAGTGAAGACACAGCTTGATACAAAGACATGTATGATTTAAGATATAATTTATGTTCAAAATCTGGCTCAAATGGACGGTTGAAAATACCATGACCATTACAATTTACATCAATTTTTGATAGAATAAAATGCTGAAAATTGAATGGATTTTTTGCGTATTCCCCATTGAAACTAGCATTATCAACCATACCAATGAATATCCGTTTCGGTAATTGCCCCTGAAAAAAGATGATCTTCTATTTTTGAGCGCATTCCAGTTGCAATTGTGAATGTTTTGACTTCTACTCTACGTATAGGAATTTTCATATTCTTTTGAGCTATGAGTCTGTTCATGTCATTGGACACAGACGGTAATAGCTCAACAGTTCTTACATTGAAACTAACATTTTCAAAATCTATTTTTGTCTCTGGTGCGTCAGTGCCGCCTATTAAACAAAACTTTGGCGATGCTCTATTGAGTCTTATTCTAATTTCAATTCCATTGGGTAAATATTTTTCTTGTAAAAATAAATCCAAATGCAATCGTGCTTGAAGTTCGATTACTTTACTCCCGAAATAAATGAATTCCTCTTATTAAGACCTACATTTTCACCTGCAATGTCAACAATCTCATATTTACCGGCGGTATCTTTCATCCACATTTCACTAGCAGCTAATTGGGTTGATTTACATTCAGCGTTATATGACAAAAGATTTTCTAAATAGCCCGAAAAGGATATGTATCAGAATTATTTGTTATCAGTTTATTGTTTAGGTATAAATCAATGTTACTGAAGATACATGAAAGAAATTGTTAACTGGAGCAATATTATCACCTGCGTCTAATGCAGTATTATCTATTTTTAAAAGTTTTCAATTTCAAATACATGTAAGATTGAGATAAATCTGTCCATTTATCTGTTTTTGTGGTGGAATTACAAATTCTATTGGAGCATTATTGTTGAGAGAGGAAAATCGGAAAATGTTCAATCCATTGTATTTCATGCATGGCAGTCATGGTTGGAGGTACTGATTGAACATCCAACTCAGTCTTACTACATTCACAAGAACCGTTTTGCATCATTTTTTTATTTTAGTCAAAAATATCAAATAAAATTTCTGTTAGATATTTTTCTCCTTTTTATACCTTTTTGATTGTTACATTGATTTATGGACCTTAACTCTACGATGTATTGAACGCGACTGATGTTTCCTCTTATTTTTCTTTGTTTTTATACCTAATTTCTTCAAAAATGAGTTTTCCTAGTGAATTCATTGTTTGTTTACCTCGTGAAATAATTACATCCTTTGGATTTTTGTGTTGAAGAAAAATATCTTGAGCTAAACCTATTCCTTGTTTCATTCCTTCATTTTTAAAAGAATTTACTCCAGTTTTTATTATTGGTTTTATAATTGGAGAAACGGTTCTAATTGCAGATTTGAACAGGATCCTAAACCTGCCCCATACTGACGTGTAACTCCTCGATATACAGGATGCATTTTCAATCTATTTTTCTTTTCCTAAAAATGTAACTTCACCATAGACTTTCCAAGAACAAAATGAACAGGATTGCCAGAATCTCCTCTTATATTTATATGAATTGTATCAAATTCAGATTTTGATATAGGCATATAATGTAAGTTTAAAAAATTCATGGTTAATATGTTGACTACCTATATCATTTTCAATTGAATTTGATGTTTTGAATGGTACAACTCTTAAAATCGAGCCTGAATATGTCCTACAATCGAATATTCAACAATATCAGAGTAAATAAACAAATGATTAAACCCCTCATTTAAATTTGACAAATGTGGAAAAAAATCATTTGCATTACTGCTTGAAAAAAAATGTATCGTTTACTAACTTTGGATCTCCACCTAACTTTAAAAACAATGTAGGGTTAAATTTAATTCCTGTTTTGCGAATTTTATGGAAACTAAATTTTGGGCGTTTCATACCCGGAGAATATGAAACGTTAATCGCTTGCTTGTTTTTTTTAAAAATATCGCCAAAAGAATCTTGAATGATATTATCAATTGTTTCCAATACATGAGCTATTGATGAATAGGATCCAGGTTGGAAATTAAATTTGATAATCCATTTATTCGGAGTACCATCTTCACCAAAGCCTATCTCATTTATATCAATTTTTTTTATTTTTTATTTCTGAAACATCCGAGTAGAAAGATAAATCTTTTGTTATAATATTAAATTCTGTTTCGTCTTTTGGTAATATTTAAAAACTGTGAAGGAATAATTAATTCAGCTAATGCTAATTCCCAGTTTTCTTTATCGATTCGAACTGTTCGAGGTAATTTAACTTTAAAACAACATTGTATATTTGATGGATAAATATCCATAGAACTATCACTCAGTAAGGTTACGTAAAAATGAATTCATTTTTTACCGTCTGTAAAATCGAAGCCTGTCTGTGGTTTTTTTAGCTAAATTTTAACCCAGGACTTGGTAAAATGTATCCAAGAGAACTACTTAAAAGAACGAGCCACAATTCACGATTAGGACTTTGGATACTTAAATGAATGATGGCTGTTGCAACAATTGCATATATTATAACTACTTGAGAAATATATTGAAATTGATTTTTGGGTATTCGTTTACCACAAAAATGAAAACTCTTGTTTTTCTATTTTTCCGTTTTCATTATATCTGTTCATCATTATGTTTGATGACGAAATCCAACTATCAAACTTTGACGGATAACCCATCCAATGAACTTTAGTTTCCTTGATTGTTTTATTACCTACACGTCTTGTACGTCGAGCAAGAACTGATTCAATTTCATATATTTCATCATCTTTTATACCTTGAATTTCCTTTCCGTAAAATGTACCCATTATTTTTTCACCATCAGATCTTCAATTTTATAAGTTGGTGGTAAACTTTTATTAATATGAAATATTTTAAATAATTCTGTCGTCCAGTTTGGTAGATAACCCTTTTCAAATGTGCGTTTTGTTTTATTAATACGAACTAAATCACCGACATGTAATTTGTTTTTGGCTGGAATAGCTTGTTTCATTCCATACAATGCATGTGTAACCTCAATTTCATTTGAGGTATTGACAGAAATTGGGGTCCTCTTAATACTACGATGGTATGTTCGGTTGTATCCATCAACAATATTTTGTAAAATATCAATATATTTTCTAGTTTGATGATATGTGAAATATTTCCACATACGTGTTTTTAAAGTTCTTTGAAATCGTTCAACTATACTTGCTTTAGTTTCAGGGTTTTCGGTTGTGAAAAAAATGAATGTGCTTAGATTTCAAGAAATGTTGAAATTCTTTATTTTTAAATTCCGTTCCTTTATCACTTTGTAAAGACCGTGGCTTTCGTTTTGATGTCTTTAGTATCAAATCAAACGCATTAATCAATGTTTTCCCCGTTTTGTTAGGAAGGGGTATGACCCATGCTATATGAAAATACATCTATTACACACAATAGATATCTTTGATTCTCATTTTCACCTGAGAATTGTGCATATCTGCCAAATCAGCCTGCCATTGTTGATCGATACCACCTACTATTGTCTTACGACGTGTAAAACGTCTTTGAATTTGTTTATGAAGTGTATATGTTTTCTGTCTGCTCAACCATTCTTGTATATGTTTTAATCTAACATCTGAAAATGTGTTTATTCGTTTAATTGAATCATACAAGTGTTTTGCACTTGTGTAGGCAATTGAACTTTTTGGATCATAATATATTTTCTTTAGTAATGAATTAAGTTTCTTCTCTTTGTGCTTTAATAAGGCTCCCATTTTTTAAGATATGTTAAATCAGACTTTCTTTTTATACCAGTTGGGGTGACTGAAATTTTTGATTTTGGTGTTTTACGATGTTTCATTACTGTTTTAGGTGTACTAAATATTGAATCCGACTCAATGTCAGATGTATCAGTTTGATATTTATGCATCCAGTTCCATCGTTGTCTATTACCAACTACGTCTTGTGGTATATTGAGTTCCTGTAAAGCTGTACTGAATGTCTCCCAGCCTCTGGGGTTAAATCCTTTTCTTTGACGTAAAGTGTCATTAACTAAATCAATAATATTTGATCCCCTTATAAGTTTTCCTTTATATGTTACTAAACCATTTTCATCCCAACTGATTTTTGGATTATCTTTCAGCATGCTTAAAAGAAGTTCTGCCTTTCTTTGCATTGTTTTTGGTATACTTTGTAAAATCCTATCATTAAGTGGTCTTTTTGTACTTTCATTTACTGTAACATGTTGAGGTTCTAAACTTTTTTAAATGATTCCTGAAATTTATGTAATGTTTCTCCGTGCTGTCTTACCTTTTCACTTTCCGATAAATCTGTTCTTTCTAAAAAAAAGGTTAGATAAATTTTTTTGAAGTTTAGCTGTATTTGCAATTGTGGATCCGGTGAAAGTTGAGGTTTTTGACTTTGTTCTATTTTCCATTTATTCATTTCTTCCAGTAAATGAAAAGGAACAAGTGCCATTTTTCGGACTGCCATTATTTAACTAGAGCTCGAATACCTGCTCGTGCACCAACACCAAGTGCACCACCTAGAATAGCTTTACCTATTAATGGAAGTAAAAATGGTAAAATACCTCCTGTCTGATTTATAATATTTTTTCTTTTTCTTAATTGAAATTGATTTTGATGCAAGTTGTCTGAGATGTTTACGCTTAGGATACAATTTATGTTTCTGATCAGATGTAAGTGTGACATTGCCTTTTAAGAGATTGTGACAACATTCACAAATACACTTAATTATATGATTTGGTGCATTTTTTATTAATTTTTCACGATATTTTTTAGGTTCATTAGCTATAGCCCAAAGCATGCCACCATGTTTTTTAATTAATGGTTTATTTTTACTGGTTTTATTCTTGACCTTACACATCTTTATACTAACAATACTTTATATTGAATGACACAAAATTAATTAATAACTGTATTTTATACACCTCAGTAGCTTTTAATTTTTACTCTTAATTCTGGATTTTTAAACGCAAAATCTTTTAGATGTTTTATTTCCTTTTCTTTTTGAATAAGTTTGTTTCTGATAGTTTCTTTGGTTTTAGGAGATCTCAAAGGTGTTCTTAACGGTGAAAACCTAGCTATTGGATGTTCATCCAATGCATTATATTCCTGTAACAGTTTTTCATGTTCTTTTGTTGTTTTATTAACAAGTCTAAACCAATTTTCAATTTCAGGGCCATACTTATACTTCTTTTTTTTTTTGGAGGCTGTCTCTCAAATGAACCCGAATTACTGGGAAAAGATGTATTGTATGATGATCCAGATTTGCTAGAAGTTGGTGTAAATGGTAATTGTGGTGATCTAATGGAAATAGGTGTCGATGTGAACTGAGGTTTCCCACTCAATGAGGGTGTATGAAACGGTGATATAGATCTACGCGAATT
Organism: Conchocele bisecta; assembly: GCA_029237695.1. NCBI lineage: Eukaryota > Metazoa > Mollusca > Bivalvia > Lucinida > Thyasiridae > Conchocele > Conchocele bisecta. The sequence continues at coordinate 69,409,757 of CM055270.1, read as the reverse complement.
AACAGGACTAGGATTTGTAGACATACTAGACATTGAAGAAAATCTTGAAGATTCATTTTGCTTTTTAGTTGTTTTCTTTTTAGTTGTTTTCTTTTGAGATTTTTTATTTCGTGTTTTCTTTTGTTTTTTAATTGTTGTTTTCTTTTTAGTTTGTTTTTTGGTTAGTTTTTCTATTTTTCACGTTTTTTGTACCTGTCCAACGAAGTAAACTTCTAATAATTACACCACCTAAAAATCCTCCTCCACCAGGTTTTAATATTATTCTTTGTATTATCATCAACTGTAGGATCCGCTAATTGTTTAACATCTTTTTTATTTTTTTCTATAAAACGCACTGTTTGTTTTGTTAATTTTATTTTATTTTCAACTATATTTTGAGCAGCTACTGAAAACCATTTCAATATCTCTTTTAACCCAGATTTCAATATTATTTCTCTTGTAAGTTATGTTGTTCATCACTCAAATTTCTTAAAGCATGGATAATATTTCCTGATGTGTATGAGAAAGCCATGTTGGTACCTTGATAGAAAATACAATACTGATATCTATATTACTATATGGAGAATAAATAGTAGGTCTCTAGTATCCTTATCTGTAAGCCAACGATGAAAAATGTCACTCTTAAACGGAATTGTTTTTTAATTCTTGATTGAAAATCAATT